>VXBX01003169.1:23342-54574 GCA_013400415.1 Scytalopus superciliaris | reverse complement strand
GTCATTATCACTCAGGATGTGTCAAACAATTTTTTTTTATCCTATTGATTAAATTTTCAGTTTTGCCTATCTGGGCACAAAGAAATTAATTCCACAGAAAGACTATTTATTTGACATTCAGTTGGAAAGAATTTAATTTGAAGGGTTTTTTTTTTCTTGTTTGGTTGGGCTTTTCCCCCTAAGTTTTTCTTTGACAGTGCAATCTAAGCAAAGCTAACTTACTGAGAATGAAGTTTCTTCTTGGAAAATATGTTTTCTTTCACTGCATTTAAACTACTGAGTTAATATTGTAGGGGATAAAATTTACAAATGTCATTTGGGTACACTCAATTAAACCCTGTAGATCTGAGTTAAGGATCTGAGAAACTGTGTTTGGATGTGAAAATATAAGGCCTTTTGAGAAAAGTCATACCAGTACTTAATGCACTTTGAGATGTGTGACAAATGACACCGCACAGCCAGTCTGATGCAAACCTCTCAGTACTTCTGTTTCTCAAGGAACTCCTTTTTTGTGTAACTAGGGTTTTATTACTTGGAGTTAACGTCACCACAGGACACATTCTTAGCCTAGTGTTTTGGGCTTGGAAGCAATTGGTCTGCACTTCACTAGAAATGGTGGTGATTTATCAAATACTGGTGCTTTTTTACTACTGGTTTCTCCAGGTATGAAAATACAACTTTTGTAATCTTTTACACGTATAAGAATAGCATCAATCAGTTGCATGCAGGATGCCACCACAGTCAATTACTCCCAATTAATTAAGTTTGCCTAGTTAAACTATTATAAAGCTTTCAATTAAAAGTGTTTTCTGATTTGAAGTTGCAGTTGTAAGCAAGTGATTTTTAACAGCTATAAATATTCTTGCACACGAGTGTACAGATGTGCAAAAAATTATAAGAAATTACTTTTCAATTTAACATTTTTTCAGTATTTTGTTTTATAGAGAACTGCAGAGAGTTTACTTGGCCAAACCTAGATTCCAAAAACATAATGTTCACTAAAAACCTGTGAAATTGATATTCCTAAAATACTTTCCGGGGGGGAAAGCCCTCAAAACCAGATTAACAATAGCACGGAATATAGAGAAACAAAGAATGTCCTGGTTTGGAAAGGAATCATCTAATCCAATCCCCTTGATATGTCAAGCAAAAAGAAGTTGTGTTTCAAATATAGAATTTTATTAATTTGTAAATGTGTAGACACACCTTAGTTTTTCTATAAACATATATTCTTTTTCTCCTGAGAAGGTTTTCTTGGTGCCACTTGACAATATGGAGCATATTCAGTTTTCCTGGATATCCCTGACTGCAGGATATGCAAAAATTTTGATCATGGCCCACTGGGTGTTTCTAGTTTGACAGAGCACACTGGCAGTCCAACATTACCTGAGAGAGTATTAGTAAATATTGACTTGACACGCGTCAGTGTTTCCTTAAGTTTTGTTATTCCTCTAAACAATTAAATTAATAGAATAAATGCGAGAATTTGTTCATGGAATGTGAGAACAGGGACTGTGTGTTCAGACGCCCCATAAACATTTCTGATTAAGAGAACTTTGTTGTCTTGTTCTTGCTTTGTCTCTTATCTCTGTCCTTTAGGGGATAGTGTCTTCCAGTGTCTTAACAGGCAAAGATTTTCCATCAGAAACAGGGCAGACAGAACTGAGAAAGTGAGAAAATGCTTGAACTCTGATATATTTGCCAGAATATCTCAACATTCACCTCCAGATGTTTTGGGTGTGATTGGTACAACTCAGTACTGAGTTTGCTCTGGTCTCTCTGACCTGTCTTGATAGTCTCAGAGCCTTTTTAGCAGTTGACAAACAGAGCTGCTTTTTTTTATGAGGAAATCTCTATTTGTAATTCATACTTTGAGAAAGATTAGACCCAATCATTAGCCAGCTTTGATTTTAATTGACTCTTACTGCTATTATTTAAAAGGCCAGAAACAAGAGATACTTTTAATACAACATTACAGTTTTCTCCAGCTCACAGAAATAGAATGAAATGCATTATCTGTGAAGTTCTTTGGAAAACTATTGATTCTGCAAACAAAATTTATATGTAAACTGCCACATGGACTTATTCATGCGTTAAATTGCCTTCTACTGATTTTATCTGACATGGCTTTGTATTGAATGCTTTCTGGGCATAGAATTCGGATTGTTTAAAATCTCTTAAGCAGAACTGTGCTGGCAGTGAATTAATGATAGGCTCAAAGCAAACAGATAATTTAAATTACCTTTTTTTAGTTCATATTCAAACTGTTTGGAATTCTGCCAGAATTGTTAATAAATTACTGTCCCAGAGAAGGGAAGATGGATTTAAGCTCTCCTAAGACTGCCTGAACAGAGTCCTGGAGGACAAATAGTCCTCTGCTCAGTACAAGGGTAATTTCCCTTTTGAATTCAGTTTCACAGTTGGACTAAAAATATTTTTGATTCCCAAAGTGTGCATGAATTCTTACTGAAGCAGAGGTAGGTGTCCCAGAGCATACCTTTCTCTTGCTGGACTGTCAAAAAGCTTTTGTACTCNAGGGTGTTAGGTAGTATAAGGCTGCTGCTCTCTGAAAAATGGAACTGGATGCCTGACTGTCAGTATAGAACCAGGATGGGCAGGAAAGCTGCGAGTATCCACTCAAAGAAAGAAACAATTCATGTCATTATGTATTATATTTTTCTATGAAAATAAACAACGAGCAAGAATTATTGAAGGCTTTTGGTCTGCTGATTCCAAATTATTTTGAACCATACCTTAGTGTTTTGTCAAAATGTTTTCTTTTCTCTGCTTGAATTCATGGAGTTGCTAACTGTTTCTGAACTTGTACTGTATAAAATCAAACTCTACATTCTACCAAAAATATCTAACATTTTCTAGTTTCCAATACTGCTTATGGCAGTGGGATTACCTATATAGATACTTTCAAAAAACCCAATTCATCTCTGTAACTGATCCCCAGCATGAGATCTATATGAAGACTTTTCCCCAGCTGATTTCTTCTTTATTGCGTATGTGATCATAAAGCTAGTGTACTTCAGTTCAGCATTGACTCTAGCCATTAGTTGCATTAATTTATTTAAATTCAAGTGTTTTTCAGTGAAACTTGCACTACTCTTAAACCTTTTCTATCATCCGAATCAAATCTGCAAGCCTGTTTGCTTCAGCTTTGCCAGGCTGTATTTTGTCGTTGTGTTTTGTTTTTTAGGTTGTTTTGCAACTGACTTCCCTACTCACAGATAAAGTAACGAGGTGAATTGCACTGAATAACCTGTCAATTTCCCAGTTCTAACAGGAAGGTAATATTTATAGAGAATGTTGGACTCTTACCATTTCCACATTTGCTTTACTGTGATGGTAGATAGCTGTTTACTTCATGCACCCTTAAATCTGACTCCACTTGCAGTAACATAAGCTGAAAGAACACATGCTATGCACTCCTGGGCTTTTATAGATGCATCTCGATCTTCTTGTGTCTAATGGACCAGGACACTTGAGACATGCATGTTTTCAGAGTACCATTTTTCTGACATATAGCCAGAATGCTGTTTCCTTGGTGCTGGGCAGTGCATGCCTCAATCAATGCCATGCTAATTGTGACAAAAAATAGGTACTACCACTTGGAGGGGGTGAAGGGGAGTAAGTCAGTTTCTCAGGTCAGTTTCTGCTTGTGCTATGCTCTCCTAATCACCTTGTAAAGACAGTTCTTTAATGATTGCTTTCAAAATGCTGCATGTGCCAGCCATGCACAACAGTGGTTGTCCAAATGGATTGTAGGGCAAAGACACAAGTACCCCTTTTCTGTACTGCTCTAAACTGAAATACAAGTAGAGGCCAATCCTTCTTTCACATGCCAGCTTAAACTCTTCTGAACACTGGTGCCAAGATAGTGGATTCTGCCACAAGCAGACAGACGAGAAGTGTTCATACCTTTTCCTAAATTTTCTGAAAATCTTTCCAAGGTGGTGAGTTTATTTTCATTCATATCACACTGAATAAAATAATGTTTTCCCTGAGTAGTATTTACCATCCAATCCTTATTTCCATCTGTCATGGTTTAAGTTCAGTGGGCAACCAAGCACCGTGTAGCTTCTTGCTTACTTCCCCAGCAGTGGGCTCAAGGAGAGAATTGGAAGAGTAAAACTGAGGCAAAAAAAGAAGTCATGGATTGAGATACAGAGAGTCTAATAGTTAAAGCAAAAGTCACATGCACAAGCAAAGAAAATCAAGGAATTAATTCACTGCTTCCCATGAGCAGGTGGATGTTCAGCCATCTCCAGGAGAGCAGTGCTATATTGCATGTACCACTGACTTGGGAAGACAAACACCATCAGTGTGAAAACTACCCCCTTCCTTCTTTTTCCCCAGTTTTATACTATGAGCATGATGCCATATGGTACAGAATGTTCCTTTGATCAGCTGAGGTCACCTGTCCCAGCTGTGTCTTCTCTCAACTTCTTGTGTACCCCTAGCCCTCTCGTTGGCAGGACATTTCTGTAAGCAGAAAAGGCTTGGCTCTGTGTCAGCACTGCTCAGCAATAACAAAAGAACCTTAATGTTATCAACACCTTTTGCAGAACAAACGCAAACCATAGCCTCATACTAGGTACTGTGAATGAAATTGACTCAAGCCCAGCCAAGACCAGCACACCTCCTTAAATAGAAATTATTGTGTTGCATTTTTGTTTGTCAGACTTTCACTGAAAAAGTTGAAATGCTTATTAAAAAAAATTCTGAAAGTCTTGTCAAAGTAATCTATAACATGTCCCCTTAAATACTGCTTTTCTATTATGTCTGGCTGTTATTCCGTGTAATATTGGCCAGGTTGAAAGTAGGCTAAATCTTCTTGTTTGTTTTATAAACCTCCCATAACTTCTTTGGTTACTATCCCCGTTGAAGATTAGTTGTGAGCTTACCTTGTTTTTTTAAACATGATTCATTGAGCACTTACTCTGAAATATGTCTCAAGTCCTGCTATTACTCATTTGATGTGCACCTGAAATAACATGATCTCATTCTTAACTAAGATATCTTACGTGTTGATGTAACTGTGTGTTAATTACAGTTAATATTCAGTGGCCAAACGTGGGAGTTTAAGAAATAAAAGTAATTTCCTCTATTGGTCTTGTAATTGCCAGATAGGAGTATTTAAAGGTGCCACTATAACTAAGTCTGTGTCTAAATCCATTGAATTTGTGTATATGTGTATGTGTGTATATACAAAGCACACTATTCCATAGCCAATATCTCGAAACTGTGATTTTGCATGGATACAGAAAGGTAATCTGAGGGTACTTTGAATGAAAACACTTTCATCTTGTTTTGTGGTGAGCAAAGTAAAAGTACTTGGCAAGCATCAGAGCTTCCTCGTGATGTTTCTTTTGGGAACATTAATATTACTTCTTTGTGGTTGCTGTTATATCTCCAGTGTGATCAGAAAGTGCTACCATGAGTTTGAATGGCATGCATATCAAGCAAGTGTAAGTCTTTCACTTTCTGGATACAAGAACTCACAATTACTTTTTTTTTTTCACATGGAAAACTTCCCAGTTCCCAATATAGTCTTGTGCTAGTTGATCACGCCTCCATCAAAAGATGTTTTATTATCAAAAGGTTTCTGTGAGATGAACACTGAAGCTGCTGTGAGGAAGAAATTTTTTTCTATCTTAGAAACTGCAAAGTCAAGACTACATTAACAGAGAATAGTGGCAACAAAGAAAGTAACAGTGACTAGAGCATGGTATGAAGTGCAAAAGAACTGGTTGAACAACTCATCTTTGTAAATGATTAGAGAAGGTATTTCCTTTGAAATTCTATTCTGTTAATAATCTTGCAGAGCAAATAAGTACTGAGTTGCAGTAACACCAGATAACCATAATTCCCAGCCTTGCCAAAGACAAAAGCTATCAGTTGACAGAATCTATATCCATTTTTGCCAATGAAATAACTGACTGGAACACTCTGATTATTTATATTCTGCTTCTATTCATGTAGTTTTTAAAATTTACGTAAGTTGTAATTTGCATGTTTGACTTCTTGCCACTTCACTGACATACTGAAATTTTGATCTTGGGTATATGACAGGAAAAAGAGGAATCCAGTAATTAGAGCAAAGACTCTGGAGGATTCAAATGCTTTTCTATTCCCATCTGAGAAAAATTTGTTTCTATCAATATACTAACATGGATGCCCTCAATTGACAAATGTGGGATTGAAATTACATAAAAAAACCACTTAACACAAGCAGCCATGATCAATAGCTACAGAGGACAAAAGATGGTTGTTCACTAAATACTATGTGCAGCTTCTCTGCTAAGGCCAGAAAGCATAGTATCCAGCAGAGATGGGAGCAGTGTCCTTGTGTGCTTTTTTTGCTCCTCCGGGACCTGCCCTAAGAAAAGTTCAGTTCTATTCAGGTTTTAATGTGGCCTGTCCCAGTTCCTAACATCTCTTTCCATGTCACAGTTAGAGAGGATAACATGCTGGTTCAGGCAGATAAGGACTGTGCTGTGCATTCCTCTGCCTGAAGTTCAGTACGCTTTAAAGGTAGAATGAAGCTGTTCAGATAGCTACAGAGCATTTAAGGTTCTTGCTTGAAAAAAGTCTTTAAACTGAAGAGGTTCAGAAAACATGGGAATACCAAATATATTTATGTGGTTGGGATTTGCTAAGGTGCCTGGCAGATGTTTGCCAGACTGCAATCCCTAGGCAAAATGGTGTTCCTGAAAAAGAAGGATTATGCACACTCCAGTGTGCATAAACACATTACTGGGATGGTCTGATAGTCAGGTGTGCTAGAAGCTAGCATACAGTTTGTGCAGTTTAACAACGATTTCCAGCAGTAACTTTCCTTCTAGTTTAAGGTTTCATACCTTGCAGTTTCTTCTGCACTTCTCCCTGCAAGACAGCTTTGTGAAGCCCAGAGGCTTTGTTGTGTAGAAGTGAAAATTGAGGCCTCACAAGTTATCTGTCAAGACAAATGGCAATGATCTCTAGGGGAGTCTTCTGCTGGTTTTTTCCAAAAGCCGACTGGGTGAAGGTTGAGCAAAACCATCTGTTTCTGGTCCTGCATAGTCCTCAGAGTCCGTAGCTTGTGACATCAGTGCCATTCGTGCGCTCTGAGCAACATGCATTGTGTCACAGGCATAATGAATTAAAATATGGATCTGAAACTAATGTATTATTTTTCTTCAGTCAGAACTGAAACTGCATTGTGATTTTGAAATGTGCTGAACTCCAAACTGTAGTAATCTTTGTCTCTACTGAATCAGGCTTGCAACTAAAGCATATATGTTTTTCTTACACAGGTTCTGCTACCCCGAAATTTAAAATTTTCATCAGCAGGGTATTTGTAACAGATCCCATTTTTAATTAAAACCATTCCTCTCCTAATTGTCTCAGAAAACCAGGAGTTTTTTGCTGTTTAACAATGGTAATATCTTTCTGTGTTGTTCTACTCTGCACCATTTATTATATTGAGCTTTTGGTAGCCTTCTGGTGTTTGAAGGTAGTGAGGGCCATGATGGAGTGGTTTTAATGTTTACTGTTGATCTCAACAGTAATATGGTAATATTTAATGCAATATTTCTATTATACTGGTGCGAGGAAAAATTTTGGTTCTGGAAAAAACAAGCCTATGTTTACTTTGTCTGTAAAGGTACCTTTATGCACTTCAGAGGATGTGCAGACTGACTTTTGGTTTGCTTGCTTAAGTGCAGAACCAAGCAGGTCTTGGTGCAAGCACTGTGGTTGACAATGGAGTGCTGAGATTGAATCTGTTCTGGCTTTCATAGCTCATTGGAAAGGAATTGAAAGTGTGAGTGTCAATCAAATTGACCTTTCTCCTCTTTCCCATTGTGTGTAGAGTTCAGCTTGATGTAAAGTATCAGAATTCTTTGAATGTAATGTTTGTACAAAGATTTGGCATAAGGCAGCCCTCAGTAGGAATTCAGCAAACTTATAGTTTACACTATGACAGTATCAACCTTTTAATCTCTTTCCATTAGAGGATAAGAATAGAGTGAATCTACATAAGATGTGTGACAACAATTTTAATTTCTGTGACATACATTTAGCCTTTGAAAAATTTCTTGGACTGAATCTTCTGTAAAGGTAGGTCACTACTTTTAGGAGCTTTGAGTCACTTTTATTCCTTCTGTTTTCCTTTATTGTGGATGATCTTTCACTACAGTTAATTCCCTGCAAACCTTTAACAAAGAACTGTCTAAGAAGCAGCTCTTCTTAATGATTTCTTTGTTCTCTTTCCTTTGTCTCATGAAGAAAATCAAGTAAGGCTTGAAACTTAAACAGAAGTTCGATGTTTGGCAATAAAATAGTTCTTTGGATTCATTTTAAAATTCAGGATTAAATCCCCACTCTTTGTAAGTCAGAAGAACTTTACCGTCAGCCTAACATTGAATTTCTAACAAAGTTCATGCAACATATTGTGCAAAATATGGATGTTAATTACAGTGCATTGATCAAGACATTGGCTGATCTTGGTATATCCATTTAGTTGTAAAAGACTGAAATACTTGGTTTTAATTTCGTCCTGGGTGGATGTGCTGTATTTAATTGATGTTTACAGGTAAATGTACTCAGAGGTTGGTTGATTCCCCTAAGTCTTTTGATTTCAGTTGATTTGGTAGGTGCTCAGCTTTTTGTCAAAGAATAGTTGCAGAAATTACACATTTAAGAAAATATTAATTATTTCTTCTGCAGATGTGTATGTATTCACCAGACAATCTGCCAGTTTAATACACTTCTTTCTAAATTATTTGTCCTATGCAGAGGAGATTTTTTAGGTTTTCTTTTTCCTTTTTTTTTTTCCTATGCAATGCAGATTTCAAGAGCAAACCAAATTCATGAATACATAAGCCATAAAGCCTGACTTTATAAATTGTGCTTTACTACGTATAAATCAGAATGCATAAGTTTTCTGGACCAAAGTTAATTTTCTTTGCACTCTTGCACCATCACTTGTTACATCGTAAGTCTGAAGGCATTGCTTTGCTATAGTCCTGCTCTTTATGCTCCTTAAAGTAAGACTTCATTAGAAAAAGGGATGGTTACACAATTTTTCTCTGTAAGAATTTACGTTTTATTCACATCTGCTTTGAAGAGCTACAAAAAATGCTTTCAGTTCAAAATTGACATTATCTTAGTCTATGGAAAGCTAACAGTTCAGCCCACAAGAAAATGAGGAAACAATCTACCACAGATCTCTACCTCACGTCTCCTAGGCACCCACATATTTTTGTACTAACTCTGAAATATGTTTTCAGAGTTACGTATATGATAAACCAACATCTGCAGATTATTACTGCTAGCATTCCAGTTTCAGACAACTGAAATAACAATAATAAATATTTCTGTAACAGTTGAGACAATGTATCTCATAGTACTTTGGTCTCCGAAAAACCCCACCCCATGTGCCTTGTGAGCTTCTTTGTGCTTGAGAACATTCATCACTTGTAGAAATAATCATCAATTTCCTTAGCTATTGTGAACTATCAAAATTATGCTGATAAAAGAACAACTAATTGTCTGTTAACAGAATGTTGTCAATTTATTTCTGGCCATTTGAAAAACCTCAATTAATCTGATCTTTCTCAGGGGTCATATTTTCTAGGTTTTTATACTACTTTCATTGTTTTCTGGAGCTTCTTTGTTAATACGAAAAGAGACCTTACCAACACAGAGTGAAGCAAAAGGCTTGCTTCCTATGTCAAGCAGGTTTGACTCTGTTTGCACCTCCCAGAATTATTTTTGACACATACTTGACTCTGGGGTTTCTCTTTCTATTGTGTTGAACCATTGTTTCTTGTAATTACATATCCACTTAATCACACCTGCATTCAAAATTTTGCATTCATCCTTTGTGTTAGGTCATTTTCTTGAAATCCGTTTTTTTCAGTTGACAAAGGTAATTTTGATTTTTACTCAAGTGTCAACCAGAAATCAGCTTTTTTGAGTGTCAGTGTAACTGCACTGCTGTGTAAAGTATGGAAGAGTGAATGAAGGGGGGGATGAACTTCCTTGTGATGTTCTGTTTTGCTAAAATTTTCATGCTAAGGTATGTGAAGTCGTACAAAAGAAATGTTGTTAGTATATTATTCTTTATCATTGGTATACATGCTGATAGTACCATATTTTTAATTTTAAATATTGTTAAAATGAAATCATAGAAAAAATGTGGTTAGGTGTTGTTTGTACAGTCTGACCCTCTGTTTGGAGAGAGTGAACTTCAAGATAAACTCAGTTTGTGCAAAGCCTGGCCCAGCTGAGATTTGAAAATCTCCAAGCATGGGCATGTTAATGCATAGGCGAATTTTTCCAGTGCTTTCCCATGTCTTAAGTATTGAAGGCAGAATGTCAGGTTTGTATTTGTTGCTGCAAGCTGTGTTAATTAACTTGTAATTAGTTTTACAAATTAACTGCTGTGCTTCCACTTCCTAACTTCTATTAGGGATATGGAATGCCTTTAGTCTGAACAGATTTCTTAATGTCTTAAGTTTCCAGAAAAACAGTGTTCAATTTATTCTCTAATTTCTACTCTAATACTGTGTGGACAGAACGCATCTGTCCCCTCTTTTAGTACTTTTCCGTGGGTAGACAAAGTAGAAAACATTTAAATCAAGGAACAGTAGTGAAAAAGTGCATCCAATTACTTTTTAAAATGGATCTAGGAGCCAGAATGTTTGCAATGGTGAGATTAAGAGTGTAGGAAAATGCAGAGCCATTATTGTCTGAAGATGTTTGCCCACTTCCTCACAGTATTATATGGAGCACTGTAGGTCTGTAACTTGTCTTTGTTCCTGAAGCAGGGCCACACTGAATTCCTTCCCCAACCATGTATTGCAGTTCCTTGTCTGTAAGTGTGGAAATTGTTGAGGGGAAAAAGATAGGATATTTTCTTTGAACTTTTACTCTTCATACACCTTTTTGCTGCTACTTGTCCCTTTCAACATGGGAACATAATATTTCACCTTGCTTTCCATTTTGTCTTCTTGTGCTCCTTTCACTCCTCCTAAGTCCCTCTAGCAAGGCAGAGCAGTTTGCATCTTTGATATGCCGTGATAGTGGTGTTTTCACAGAAACAGAGCCAGCTTTCAGCTTTTCAGGCTCAGGCTTTCACTCTCCTGTTCATCTGCCTATGTGCTTGTTAGGGGCTGACAAAGCAAGCATCTTGATGAGGAATGAAAACCCAGAGCCTCAGCAGCTGTAGATTTGGTGCTGCTCACATGGAGCTAAGGCCAACCCTTCTTTCAACAGAGATACAAACTCACAGCATTGTCAGTGGGCTACAGGTTTTCTTCTGCAGGCTTCATCTGAGCAGGACACCACAATACCTGGCTATAGCATTATGTCCTGTGCTGCAGGCAGAGGGAGACCTGTGCAGTAGGTGCTATGGGTAGCCTGTGAGTTTGTTTTCAAAACTGCAACAACATGGCAGTATTATCAGAAAAGTTGAAAGTCCAGGGACATACTGGAAATAGGCATGAGAGTAAGAACATGATCTCCCAAGTATTTTGCTACCCCTCCAATCATTGTAACATTCTTCCTTTCATTTTCTAGCATATGACTGCTTGCCTAAACAAAATGCAAACTTCATCATGAAGTGACACGAAGGATAAGGCTGGTGAACATGTAAAGGCATATATTTTTTACTGTTTGAACTCCTGGTTAACTCCATAAATAAATATTTACATCTTGGCTTTTTCTTTTATTTCAGTTAGAATAAATCTCTCATTAAAAAATTACATTGGATTTTGATGAAGCAATTCCCACTGTAAACTGGAAACACAGCTGAATTTCCGACTCAGCTGAAACTGAAAATCAGGAATGCACAGGGTAAATCAGGCCAGAATTACAATTCAGTCCTCTCTGGCAATTTCAGGGTGCAACCATGGGTCCACCCCATGAAGGGATGCATCTGTATTGCTTAGAGAAGTGATGGGTCAGAACCTAATTTTGAACATCATCCCTAATCATTTTTGTGAATCAAATTGGTCAGTTTGTGTTTCTTGCTTTCTCCTCCTAGCATTGATTAGTTTAGTAGAAAGACAAATGGAAGGGCTAAGTAATTACCATGTAATTTTCACTTCAACTATGTCAGCAAACTTGGTGGTAGTAGGCAAATGCCCTGGGTGCTCATCTTCATGCAGCAAAAAACCTATGTGTTTTGCCAGCATGCAAACTAAACCTCTCTTTACTACTGTTTTTATTTTAAGTGGAGACCTTTCATGCTTCAAGGCATGTGGATTTTCAACACAGGAAATGTCTACCTTCAGTGTGCCTTCCCTTGGTGATGCTCTCTGTATCTGCTCAAAAGGCTGAACGTAGCATTATCTAAAAGGTGACGTTGGTGCATGTGTAAAAAAATTCCCTCTAGTTCTTCCTCTGGTGCCCCATGGCTAGTTTAACAGAGGAGCCCTGATGGGAAGTTGCCTGGCTTCTCTGGTCAGTGTCTGCTGCATGTACTTTGCAGAGGTCATACTCCCACCCTGCAAATGCTGCTACTGTCTTCTGTGGACGTAGGCTATAGGTCTATGCCTGCAGTTGGAGAAAAGAGAGAAAAATGTGTATTCCAAGAGATGTGAAGGGGAATTTAAAATTGTAACTGCCCAGCTGTAATGATTTGTGATCAAGAAGTGACCTGGCATGGAGGGTAAGAAGGCTCAGTTGGAGAAGGGGTCAAACTGGCTGGAGGCAGGGATGCTAGTGACAGAGGGACTGTCTGGAAGGGAGTGAGGTTTTCCTTGGTGATGAGATAAAAAACAGACCCATCATGCTTTTATGTTCATCGTGGAGTGGGAGTGCTCAGAGGCTATCTCTGTGCAGCAGAGCTGAGCTGGATCATGGACCCAAGGCCAGCTTAAGGATTGGTGCTGGTGCAGGTATAGATTAGAAATTGGCTTGTGATTGTTCAAGATGTTCATACTTCTTGTAGAGCCACTTAGAGTGGTAGGATTCTGCCTAATGCATAGTTCACTAATTATAGCATACTTAAACACAAAAGTGTTTAAATCAATTCAAGGTGTAGAGTAAAAATTACCCCAAAGGTGTAAGACAATTTGTGGGGATCCTTTGCCCTCTAAAGACTTGATTTTGTATTTTAGAAGTGGTTTGGGTCTCATTCTGCTACGTGTTCAAGTGCTTCCCAGCACTCTGTAGCTGGCATAAACCACTCTTCTCTTCTGTGACCACATAGGGTTGTGGAGGAGCAGAAACAGCAAGCAAATCACAAGAGCTGAGTCAAGTTGAAATCAGTTCTACCTGGAGACATTTCCATGGGCTATTCTGCAATCCCAGATCCCTGTTATTATAAGGAAAGTTTGGAGGTATTCTCCACATTGTTTTCAACATTTGGAATTTTCTCTCCTGCAGCTGGGTTTTGTGCACTCTGTTTATGGCAGCCTGAACTTGGTTGCTCTGAGGGACATCACCCTTGGCTTCTAAGAGTTCTGTTCAGATCCCTCTGTGTTGCTGGAGTAGTATATGGATAGGGAAGAGATGCAAACAACTGAATTTGTTCACTGTGGCAGCACAATGAGACTGGGATTTACTACAGATGCATCAATCGAGCAGCTGCATCCAAGAACTGAGCTTACAGTTTGTAACAGGGATGGATCTATGTATCTTTTTCTCTATGGGGATGTTGTGCCAGGTGATGATACCACATCAAGAGAGTAATCTTTTTTTCATTAATAAATTTAATATCACATTATTTAACTTGTGCTTGCCAATGGTAGTTTTTGTGCAAGATCGTAGTTGGTAGTGCTAACAGAAAAACTGTATAAAAATCTTTTCACAGGAGCAAGCTCATTTGCCTCCCCACTCTTCTATTGTGAAGCTAACAAGAACAGTCTTTTAGCTTAAAAAGTGGAAGAAGGATAACATTTTACTTCTGCTGTAGAAATGTAGATGGAATATTAGAGGTAACCACGGTGAGATTCATAGAATTTATGAAAATGCTGAGTCCCAAGGAGCCTAGCTGAGCATAAAATGCTGAACAGCAAATGGTGAATTCCCCACTGCAGTTGAAAGAAAATCTATAAATAGAATGGCAATGGAATAACCCTCCAGCTAGTGAACAGGAGAACTGGAAATTCCCTTCTTTGATGTGCCTTGCATACTAGTAAGGACAAAGGATGAGTGAAGGAAGAAAGAAACAAAGAAAAATGTCTGCAGATGGCTCATTTATCAGATTACAAGGAAACCATGTGCTTGCTAGTTCATTTAGCTGCCTTTTTCTTAGTACTGAACAGGAAAATAATAGAAACTATTTTTTAGAAGATGATTTATTTGTACATCTCAGTGCCAAAGAGGCTGACTTGTGCCATTTTCCTTCCAAAGCATGCCTTCTGTTGTTACTAATGCAAGAAGCCTGTGGGATGTATAAAACAGAAAAGAGTCTGTGAAATTGGAATTTCATTATGAAAGAGCACATTTGGTCTTTTGCAGTGAAACCGGATGCTTCCTGTCATTCCAGCACTGGATGCTACAATTAACTCATTGTTTCTACTGTATGTCACAGTGCAATGAAACTTTGTCTTCTTTTGTTCCCTTTCTGTCTGCTAACAATTATTTACCCTGTTGTCAGAGTGAAAATAATTTAATTTGGTATCTGTAATTAATTGTAACACAATCACCTATACCTGTAAAGATTTGTCAATAGATAGATAGGAGCACTAATAGTGTAGTTTATAATTTTGGTAGTTCAGCATGAGGAGCAGGAATCAACACGGAACAGCAGATATGCAATCTTTACTATGAAGTGCAGTTTTCCAACTTGTATGTCTGTCTATCTGTATGAAACACTTCTTATGGTACATATAAGGTGTTTTTATGTGGGCAGCAAAATTCAACTCTGTCTAGAAAGTCAGCAGAAGTGGGGCAATAGTGTATGTGAATGTGTGTGTGCACGCTTTCTGTTCTGTACTCTTAAACATGTCCAGCATTACTCACAGTGTTCTGGAATCAAAGTCTTGCTTTTCAATATTACTGCCTATTTTTATTCTTTGGGTTTTTCTATATTGTGAATCCCATTCCTATTTCTCTTTGAATACTTATCTGCCTTCAGGTAAACCCTGGTAAATTAGATAAGGTTGACCAGTGTCCCTGATCTACAAACTGGGTACCCAAAATTTCAAATGGCTTACAGCCTTAAAACATTAGCTAAATATCTGTTAAAGCAAGGGAAAATTCCAGGGATATTAGGGTAACTGATGACAGTAGCTACTCCAACATCCCTCAACTTCATACTGAGTTGGTGTCAAGTGAGGCCATTACTTAAATTTTGGGGTACCTTTAGTACATTGACATTACAAATTTGGAACTTGACTAGCAGCAGAGCCCTATGCTCAGCAATTTGATATAATCCTGGTATAGGTATAGGTTTGTCACCAGTAAGCTAGATACAAAATTTGAAGAAGGAGACCCTGTACCAGTTAGAGGGATGGGTTTTAGTTCCTCATTGCAACCCAGACTCCAGGGTTGTTTGCAGTGGTCTGTCATCCATGTGTGTGTTGGATTTTGAGGCTCTGTCAGCAGGTGCAAATAGTCATGACTGCACTGAGCTGCTCCAGCTCATTTGTCTCCTGAAGTACAGTCCCCTCTGTGTGGGGAGCAGGTGGCCATCTCTCTCATGTACTCGTGTGCCATGAATTTCTCTGTCCTGTCTTCACAGCATTTGTCATAATTTCTGCAGCATTTGCAGTTCTTCACCACAGGTTGTGAATAGAGTTTATTCACAGGTATTACTGTGCTTGGGGAAATAGTAAGATGATGGCAAAACATGAAACGTGAAACGAAACATAGAACTAGTCCGAGAGAATGCAGTTTCCAATCTCCTATGCCAGTAAGAAATTCTGGTATAATAAATGGAAGTATTATTCTGCTTAATTTTGTGTACCACTGAATTATTGTTGCAAACTAAGTAGTGTGTTGCAAAGTAACAAAGTATGAGGAATAGGATAAAACTAAAGGCTTGTAGATATATCCTGTATTTTCCACATACTCTGCTAACTCATGCATTTGAAAAACACAGTAGTATTCAGAAAGCAGAACTGAATTTTAATACTTTAGCAGTTACATATGCTAAACTCAAACTGACTCTCAAATATGGGGTATTTGTATTTTTAAAGTGAATTTTACATGCATAGGAATAACCAATAGAAAAACAGGCTATTTCCTATGTCTACAGCATGTTAATGCATATGAACTGAAAAGTTATAAGAAACAAAGAACTCCTTTTAGCCTTACCAAAGGTTCTTGCACAATTTTGGACATACTAAAAATTAATATAAACAGTGAACAATTTTGTCACTTCAAAACAGGAACCTGCAGAGAACCCATTAAGAAGCAGCTGCAATGTTAAAAAATGTTTTGTTTTTTTTTTCATTTAGAGGCTGCATTATTTCCTTTTTGCTCCTGAAGATGCAGTGCTGCCTCTTACTGACACCTGAGACACCTTCTGAGAGAGTCTTTACTCACTCACTGCACATTGCTGTGCTTAGCAAGCAGAGAGATCCCTCCACAGTGCAGCTCTTCTCAATATTTTCCCCCAGGTTTTGTATACAGTTCCTGTGTACACAATCAACAAAATCTCTGGACAAAATGTTTATTTGAAGTGGCTCTTTACACATGATCAGAGCACTCTTGTTGTTAATCTTGACTGAATTTTTATATTATAAATTTTTTCATCATCAAAAAGACACAGTATTGTAGTGACAGAGTGACAACAGAAATTTTCCTACTGGTTTAGTAAGTGAAAATAATATTAAGTGCATTAACAACTAAAAGACATACAAATTGGGCTTCTCTGGTGTTTATGAGCACCTTATTTCAAAGGCCATCACAAAATCAAGACAGGACTAACCTGCAGTATAGTGATGGTTCTGCTTTCTGGATACCTACTCCCACCCTTGCATATGTGCACATGTAGATAAACACCCATAAATGAGTGTTCCTGCCCCAAAATGTAGCCATGGCTGCAGATAAAGTTTACAAGGTGTCAGTCATGACCTGTGGTTTGTTTCAGTTGCCCATGCTGAAAGATGACTAATGCAGGGCATGGTTTAAAACCACGTATTTTGCAGAGGTCTTAGAAGGAATTAAATGGTCTTGTCACATCATCAATTTTTTGTTGTTTTATTTATTTTCAAGCTGTTCTATAATAAACTGCAGTCTGATTACTCTAAGCTCCTAACAAACAGCTATAGTGAACACTCACTAAACAGGATTTTTATTTGTAATACTAATTACTCATGGTATGTGACAGGAAAATAATAGCAAAATGTCATGATTTTAATATACTGATAAATTTTTATATACTGACTATTTTACACTTTGCTTACTGAAAGTTAAGAGAAATATCAAATATTAACAGGATTCATATTTTCTATAGAAATTAATAGATTTCTCTCATTAACAGAGACAATAGTCAGGTCTGATAATGATAATAATAGAAAGACAGTGTCATGATTCATTACCATTATATACTACAACATATATAATAAACAACTTTGTTGACTGGGAATTTCTCATTTAGACAGATATTACGTGAATACATTTTTTTAAACAAATGTATGCAAAGTCCAGTTTAGTATTCTGTTAATTCTTTGTCCTTATATCCTTCAAAAATAAAAGTTTTTACAAAGCAAATATATTCATAGCCCCAGTTGTGTTCCTCCAGTCTTTCCCCATACATTGCCAATGCATTCCTTATCATTCACTGCATATGCACTAGTCTGTATGGGAACACAGACTGAAGAGAAAATAAAAAGAAAGTGAGTATAATGGACAATTTACAATGTAGAAACAAGAAAATAGCTCAGCTTTCTTCTTCTGTTCTTCTTTTTTGATTTGTTAATTGACATTTATTTCACTGGTCTAGCTCTGCTGAGTATAGAAGATCTATCGTATTTCTTGGGAAATGAAGAAAATATAAGAATAGTTAATGTATTACATGGAAAGGTGGACAGGTGATTTCCACAGAAAATTGCCAGTGTGACATAGGGATTTTCATGGCCTCTCCCTCTCCTCTCTTCCACAGAGAAAGTGGCTTCATGCAAAATCCCACATAGTTGTAGAAGTCAGAATGAAAGGGTAGTGATGTATATATTTGAGAGGGAAATTACATCCTGAATGACAATGAAACTATAAGTTTCCTCCTGGTAAAAGCCCTAAGCAAGTGATTTGCCCCACAATTTGCTGGGGTATATGTGTTTTATGAATACATTTAACAATGTAGTTTATGTAGATTATCATTCACACAGCAGTTAAAAAGTGATTTCTCCATCAATGAATCACTGGACTAATGTCTGCAGTTCAAAGCAATGTACTTAGAACCATCATGTATGTACAACCAGTAACAGGATGTTTCTCCAGTTCTTTACTTCTGAGTAAACAACCTCCTTTAATAGCCTGTGTGTTGCATCTTTGTCTTACCTTTCCACTACTTTAGATTCATCCAGGATAGTAAACATTTGTATAAAACTGGAGTTTTGGTGGTTATGTCCATACTAAGAAATGAGGGAATAGTTACGACAAATTTGAAAGACAAATCTTGTTCACAGGCTTCTTTGTGTTGAATAACCAGTATGGATTTGTGAAGAACAGATAATTCAAGTTTAATCTTTTTTGTAAATTCCACTGGATTTTTTTGAAAAATAAAAGTATAGTGGAATCTTTTGCTCTATCAGAGTTTTAAAGTGTTGGGTGACACTGACAGTTTGACATTCCAGTTCATCAGGCAGATGCATTGCAAATTTGTATATGGCGTCTTAGAAGGTGGTGTCAGTTCAGCTGGGCATTTGTTGAAGATCTCGGCTATTTCCATAAGAAACTCCAAGTCTAACCAAACTAAACCACCAACAACAACAAACACCAAAACAAAAAAGCAAACAATAAATAAAATAAACAACCCCTCAAAAAAACCCCTCCCACCTCTTCATTTCCTGATCACTCTTGCACCAGCCTAATAAATATATAAGAAAAGTCTGTGAAAAGAAATTTCCATAATAGTTAGAAACAAGAAGATAATTTTACATTATTTTTCAAGCTATACAGGGTATGTAAAGGAAACAAGAAAAGCCCAAATATTATGGAGCCTACTAAGACTAGCCCTGTCATTCAATCAGAACTTAAATTACTCGTGAAAGAATGACTTTTAAAAAAACAATGTCATCCCAAAATAGGACTGATACTTGATACATTTTGAAATCTCATTAAATTTCATTGAAAGATCATTTTTTATTTTAGTAAATGAGGTTGAAATTTCACTTTGATAAATAGGCTCCTTCCATTTGGCAGAAACAGAAAGATAATTTTAACAGCAGAGGTAATTTGGATTGTGTCCTGTGCTTTATTTTTAGCTTTTTATGTTGATCCAATATAATTAATCAAGCCATCTTATAACTTAAAGCCAAACCTTCAAAACCATGTGATGCACACTTACCATTTATTTTTCCCTTTATCACCCATATCAATGAGGTCCTATCCAGTTAAGTAATAGCCACAAGTGTAATATTATCAGAGACAGTAGAGAAATAATGTCTCTATTTATTTGTTATGTGTTGAATACTACCTTTTGCTCTGTGTGAGGGAAGCCACCAATATGGCCTAGCTGAGATCAGAGGCTACAACCTTCCACAATAAGCTGTACTTTGGCATCCCATGTGAGTAATCCTTTCCTGCTCAGAGGGGAAGACTGCATTTAGACTTCAGTTTGCTGTAGGAGATGATTTCAGAGAGTGTTAGAAAAGAAGGTTAAAAATTTGTGTTGCACATTACCCTTTCTTTCTCATTAATTGCCAAAGTGTTTTCTCTTTTAAAATTAAATTTAAGCATGGCTCTTGTAAATTCATCTGAGCTTTGTATCTAACATCTGTGAACATACTTCAGGTTTACCTGACTTCAGTGTGAATGTTTGCAGCTCACTCCATCACCTTTTCCCTTTGGTCCTTTCTCAGAGAAACTGTGTTTAGGCTATGGCTTTAACCCTCTTGATTCCTGTCCTGCAGTGATGACTCAGGTAGGTCCAGATCTGCTGCCTGTTTGGCTTTGCAAGTGTGAAGGTGAAAACAACCAAAGTCTGCTTTGCAGCAAAAGCATCAACACTTCACTGCATGTAGGAGAAACTAAAAGGAGATGCAGCTTGTGAATGAGACCAAAAAGATGTTATGGATCTCCAAAAATTTAAAAAAAAAAGGAACACCTTCTCTTAGTGAAACAGTATACATTGTAAAGGCAGTTCCTGAGGCCGGAAGTATATAGGTGGATTAGTTTTCCATTCTTTATGTTGATGTATATAGCAGATGCATGGAGATGTTGTGTATGTCGAAAACTTTCATGCCTTCTGCCAGATTACTCCTTTCTAATCTGAACTTTCTGAGTTAATTCCAAGGTCAAAACCTTTAAAGGTGCTGACATTTTGGCAAAAATCAGTCAGTCGTAGAAATAGTTCCCCTCTTCCCTTCTCTCCATCAGAGTGGATCTTCAAAATCATCTGGACTGGGCAGGAGACAAGAAACTATAAAAGACGTTAGATTTTTCACTCAATTTCTTTCACTAAAAGGTGTGACTTTACTGCTGTTTTGAGAAACTGTTAACTAAAAGTAGTGTAAGAATTATCAATTATTTCAGTTGATCTCTTCCTTCTGGAAAGAAAAGTTTAATTTTTATATTTTTTTTTTCATTTAAGATGTTCTTTGATTTTATCAGGGTTTCACCTATCTGGCTGCTATGATAACAAAGATGATGCTCCCTCTAATACTCAGCTGGGTTAATACGAAGGGATTCTGGGTCACATTATCTAGTTCTGTCATACATTTGTGAAGGCTGAGCTTTAAAGCAGTTACATTTTCTACCTTGCTGCTCTCATGGAAAAGCTGCAGCTGCAGCCCACACCTTGTCATATTAGTTCTGGCAGCCCCATTCACCTTAGCTATCAAGTAGTTGGGCAGTGTGCTCCCTTTGTTGTTGTGCCTCAATTCCTAGAGAACTACAACATGGAAGACTTTATGCTTAACTTCAGCAGGGATTCAGGATGGCACTCAAGCAATCTGTTTTATTATTTCTTCCTCACCAGGCTCTGGGGAAAAAAAAAATAGAATGTCCATAGTTTTGCATGGTTGTTGTGTTAAAAAGACAGATTGATTTGATCATGGGCAATTGGTAGAGATCTTAAATTATGAAGCAATTTGGTAAAAGCCTTGATTTTTTTTTTTTTAAATCTTTCAACAGCTGCAACAGTTCTTGTTTTTAATGAAGACTTTAGTTCCATATTAGGAAGCAATTTTTGAGGTCTCAGTTGCTGGGAATTATTTTGACATACTTGACATAGTCCTGTCAAGTACAGAAATACTGATTATCTTTTCTGAAAATCTGATTCTCTTAAGGAATGTCTAACTTTGTGAAATGTGATTTTAAGGATTGTAATGTTAGTTACTTCATAAAAAACAGCAACAAATATGTAATCTCATTTTTAAAACCTGTTTTTTAGTTCTGCAATGTCTTGTGGCAGTGAGTTCCAGACATGAATTATGTGATGTAAACAGAAATAGACAGCTCCAGTTGTTCACCATGTTACAGTTTTGAGCTTATAATTCACATCTATTCATATTTTTGTGCAGGAAGCAGGTCTTCTGTGGCTGTTCATGATAAAGAAGAGTGAAAATATGTGACTCATCATTTTTCTATGAAAATAATAATGCCACTTAGTGTCCATATGACTGCATGCTTAAAGCCTTTTATGGACATTAACAAATTAATCCTCATTGCAGCTCTCTGGTAAGTTTAGCCTACAATTAGAGGTTGTACTGAAATCTGCCTGCTGATTGATTATCTGTGAAAGCAGAGCTATCAAGCACCAGCTCTGTGTTTGACCATTTGCAGCAATACACTTCAGCATTTCTCAGGCCCCCAGTCCTCTGCTATGTTACTTGGAAATGTTACCGCTACCTGCATCCTGACCTGACTGATTAGAATCACTGTCTTCCCTCTCACTTTGGCATGTAAGACATAACTGAGCAAAATAATAAATCATACTGGTACTCTGCCTTGTCTTTTTGTTTCCTAAGCTGCTGAAAGACATTTGTCATATAAGCAGATCGGAGGCAAATTTTTTACTGAACATGGAATTTCTAATGAGGTGTTCATAAAGTCTTCAGATTGCCAGAAATTCTAAAACTGTAAATTAGTTTTGCTAACAAGAAGATCAACCATTAAGTGAATCTTCATTACAGATCTGAAAGATTTTACTGAGTATATTGAGAAGTGAAAATTAAATAGTCACATAACAAAATTGTTTTGAAAACAATTTGCAGCTTGTAGCTCCCAGTTCTATGCTTTTACCTTGTTCGTATCTGCCATTCTGGTCTTACGCCTTCCTAACCTTTCTCTCATGCATGTTATGGCCTGAGCAGCCATAACATGCTGTCTTTAGAATTATAACTATCCCATCCTTGAACTGCAAGTTTCTAGAAAGCAATTCCAACTACTTTAGCTTTCACATAATTTATTTCAGTCCACATCACTGTACTAGAAAGTCACCTGAAACTCACGCATTACCCTTTAAGGATTCATTGGAGTATTCATTAGAATATGAATATTATTGTGGCTGAAATGAAGTCTGCAGTAAACAGTGTGAAAATTTTTTTACTCTTTTATCGTGTTTGTTGGTTTATTTGTTTTAAATATTAAGCACCAACTTTCAAAAGAGATAAAGCTTTTTGAAGTTACAAAGCTGCATGTCTAGTAGCAAGTGTTCCCTCATCCTGTCACCTGTTGCCTGGGAGAAAAGGTTGATCCCCACCTGCCTACAGTCTCCTTTCAGGTAGTTGTAGAGAGTGTTAAGCTGTTGGCAGTGTTTATGGAGCATGGGCATCCTGAACAACTCAGTCATTTTGGCAAATAGAAGTGTTTTTCATCTCGTGCTTGCTGTAGGATATTTTTTCCAGAAATCCTGCTGATCTCTTAGCCCTGTGCTATCTGAAATATAGCAGTGCAAGTGCAAACCTAGTGTTTTGAAGTGTCAACAGAATTATTGACAATCTCTTATTTTCTTTCTGTGTAATTGGAATATGTTTTGAAAAAAATGGATGTCTCCAGCATTCTTTATGGAGCTGTAAGCAAATATATGAAGAATAGGCCCATTTATAAAAAAGGGCAATGCCTGATGGATGATAGATTTGAAGAAAATAACTGTGTATTAAATGAAGCAATGATATAGGTAATTCCAGTTTTCTGCTTGGATGCAGAAAGTATTGTATCTTTGAATGAAGGATTTTTAGACAAAGTGAAGGAAGGCATCAATATGAGAGACATCTTACCTCACAAGATCAGACTTTTTTAATTAGCAGGGGATGGTTGCTACTATCCAATAGTAAAAAATGCTGCCCTCTACACTTGTGGGAAAAAAATGGTAGAATGTTTGCATGAATAGAAGCATAAAGTGAAGTGGGAATTAAGGTGGCTGTTGTTAATTTCAGGTGTATTTGACACTGTACATTATGAGTTTCTTTGACAGACTATTTGTCTCTGTATTGTACACACAATGTGTCCTTCTTGGTATTGAGCTCACAGAAGGAGTCATGCAAATTGCTGTAGTATCAATTTGTTATTTGAACTGATTATGCAAATATTCTCAAAGTTTATTTAAGGGATGCTACAGGTTTCTTAGAATCTCCTGCACCTTAGTATTTATTTATTACTTTCTCCTGCTTTATAATCAGAGAGTGTAAATAAAAAGAACATCTGTCAGCAAAATCAAGTCTATCACTTTAAGGTACACATTCCAGGAAAATTTTGCTATTGCAATTACAAAACCCGAACTTTCACANAAAAAACAACCCATCACAATATTGATAAAATATTCTCAGTCCCCTCCAGACTAGACAGTCCCAACTCTACAGTCTTTCCTCGTAAGAGAGATGCTCCAGACCCCTCATCATCTTTGTGGCATCTGCTGGACCTGCTTCAATAGCTCCTTGTCTTTTTTGAACTGTGGAGACCAGAACTGAACGTCCATGATACAGTAATGTGTCCGTGGCTGAGTTTCAGTAGCGTGAAGACCATTCATTAGCACCAAGCTAAAAAAGAAATACTTAACTTGCTATGGCTCTGGTGCAGTGAAATGGAATGGATGGACAAAGACAGGCAGAAATAGAAAATAAGGGAACTTGAGATCTTTGTTTTAGCCCAGGATCAGCTTTCAGTGACTTTGTGTGATTGGTTTTCTATTGAGAGCCTCTGATCCTTATACCAGATGTGAGTTTGGTTTTGTTCTAGGTCTTTTTGTAGAGGTTTTTAAAATTTTATTCTAATTTTTATTTTGTATTAAGTGTTTTTCAATGACTTTATAAAAATTTGTCATCAGTAAGACAGAGGAAATTGAATATGGATTGATTTTTACTTTTTATTTTTCCTAAACTACATTAGAAAAATATTCCATGTTATAAATGCTTTGGAAAATTCTAGGAACAAGCAAAGAGATCACAGAAAATAAAATTGAAGAAGCATTAGGGAATCAGGGGCCTGTGGGGGAAAGGAATCACGTTGATATTTAATTCACATAGCCATGCAGAGATTCAAGGTCACAGAGAGCTTTTTCTGAAGATTAGTTTTGTTGTAGGACAGGAAAAGACTCCTTGATTAAAGTGCTAGGAAATGAAAATGTTGCAACTCACTGTACTCTTTTCTCAGTTCTTTTTAATTGAAAACTTTATCAGCAGAAATATTTTTTAAAGTATAGAGGTGCATGTGATCTTGTCAAGCCACGATCCAAGCAGGAGGACCTTGGCTATAGACATGGTATGCCCATGCCTGGGAGGGAGTAAGAAGACCTGAAATCACTTGAAGGCCTGAAATCATGTGTGGTATGGTACTTCAGAAGCAATGGACTGCATTTGTAAACAGAAAACTGTGGAAGCCTAATTGAGCAGTGACCTGCGAATATATTGTGACATTGAAAAGAGTGCAGAAAGAATTCTCAGAGTTAACACTTTTAATTTTTTCTGATGACTCAGGGAAAATGATAAAAACACAGAAGAAGTACCAATTTAATTACAGAGGCCTGCCAGCTGCCTCTCTGCTTGATATCAACAGTTCCTGTTGCCTCTTCTGAATTTCTGTATATTCAACTGCAATAAAGCAGCTGTTGGGACTGGAGATGTTTTGGTCTTGACAGACATAATAAGGGCTTCAGCACAGCAGAAGAATAAAAGTCATTTGTCCAGCTGACTGGGTCAGAAAAATGAAGTTTATTCTGTAGCAGAATACAAAGGATTATTTGCCTCACTCAGAATTTATACCAGCAAAGCGAAGAGGAAACTCCAGTTCAAATACCTCCAGAGGATCTGAGAAGAAGACGAAGTTATTATTTATATTGTATGTAAAAATGTTCGTTTAAAAGCCTCATGACAAATAAGTACTTCTACTCTTGAGTATATCTGTTTTATTTGGGAAATCTGGAGTAGAATCATGGTTTTAATTGAAGCCACGTGCGTGGTGTGAAGTTGAGCAGCAGAGCTGCATGAGCAAATTCCTGTTCTGCAGTCAGAAAATGTATGCATGATATAAAAAATAACTTAGGAATCATTCCAGGAGATTTTTGGGGGCTACATAAACATGGACATTTCAGATTTAGTTATCTCATCACTGCCACAGAGTGGCAGCATGAACACATCTCTGTAGTAAAATAATTCCTGAGAAGGGAAGACCATAAAAAATCAGATGGGCATAGTATTCTATAATAGAATAAATAAATCCTTTCAGCTTCTGTGCTCAGGCTCTGAAAGAAGTCTACAACATTAAAAATTAATGAGAAATTAGCTATTTTTTCAGTCAAAGAAAGAAAGAATTCAACAGTAAAGGTAAAATAGTTCCTTAATCGTATAGCACAAACATATAGTGGAAAATTAGCCTTCTCAAGCTAATGTAAGGTTATTGCTGAAATGGGCAAGTTAGAAATGACTCTGTACATATTGAAGAGAGCACCATGGAGGCACAAGTGAGATATCTGGAAGAAGAAAATATGATCTTCTAAACTGTCAATTGATCTGCTCAGTGCTTAAAAATAACTCCCCCCTGTGGCTGCTCTCTCACTTTCTTCCAAAAATAGTGGTTTACATTTCTTACATCCATGTATTTATAATTGATTTTGTCTCAGTTTTCTGTGAATAAGGAATGGCAAAATATGAGCAGACCCTGTTTCTACACAGAGTCCTGTGTCTTCTTCTGATCCACTTGCACAGCACCAAAGGGCAAGGTGAAAAAAAGTCCCAGTCTGGCTCAAGTTGTGTGTAGGTTAAACCTGGCCTCAAGAGAATGGGCAGAATTGTATTGTTTGCTTTAAAGAATGTTAAAAACCATAGAAAGTGTATCTGCATATTTCCCCCCACACATACACACAACCAAATTAAAACATGCAATAATGTAGTGATTTTTGAGATATTAGGAAAATAATTATGGTTGGAAAAAAATCA
Source organism: Scytalopus superciliaris (assembly GCA_013400415.1). Classification (NCBI taxonomy): domain Eukaryota; kingdom Metazoa; phylum Chordata; class Aves; order Passeriformes; family Rhinocryptidae; genus Scytalopus; species Scytalopus superciliaris. The sequence goes on along the minus strand of VXBX01003169.1, from coordinate 28,088 downwards.
CAGAGGAGTTACAGATACAAGGGGATGATTATGGGAGAAGAGGGGAAAGGGAAAGGGCTCTTATGGAGTTCCCTGAAAGACAGAGTGGGTTCTGCATGCCCCAAATGGAAATATGATCCTAGGATCATGTGCTCTGGACCTCATCCAGTGACTGAAGGATGTGCAGGACAGTAGCTGTCATGGCCTAAATTCACGTGACCCTTTGAGGATTGTTTCACTGTGAGGATTAAGTAGTGGTCCCACACAGTCCTGGAACTACTTGAGAGCATGGTCCTTCTGCTGATACCTTGAGCTATATACATACTGCGTTTTTTTTCTGGATAGGTTGTTACACTTTGCAACTATCATAGCACTGACACCTCCTGAAAGGGCATTAAAACTATGACATTCTGGGATTCAGTGATTTATTACTTCCATAGTGCTTGCTGGATTTAGGATAGTGGTTTTTTTCATGCCTTAATGGCTGGCTTCTCAATTGCAGCTAGAACACTGAGGTCTTGCTGAGATCCATCTGCTTTCTGAATCTCTCTCACTAATGCAGGTGTTGCATGGGACAAATTCTGCTCATTGCTATGTCTGAGCAGCCTCAGCTGTAGATACACAGGATAGAATAGGAAGGATGCAGTTCGCTTGCCTCAGGCTGTAGTGGTGGTATGGGTATCTGTAAGTTAGAGTGCAGCAGCACAGTTGTGAACAGTCCTGCTTGTATGCATGTTCCTTGCCTGCAAGATAATTTGAAATATTTTTTCTGCATTAATGGGGCATGCAATGGGGCAGGAATATCAAGCTTTAATCAGGCTATACAAAAGAAATATGTGATGTGATGCAAATGCATGTGGACAGCCGAACATTGAATCAGAACCTCATGTGCTCTCTCCTAGAACTATGTCCAAGTCAAACCTTTTAAAATGCTCTAAATGTGAACATTAGGAAGATGGTGTTCTGTACAAACAAATATACATGCCAAAAATCTAATTGGTAATGTAAAATAATACAATTACTCCTTCCTGTATTACCTTTAAAATGTGTCACTATATTCCCCATTGAATAACTCAGTAAAAATCTCTGCAGATATCACCATTCATTTTCAATCCTGTGTACTTCTAAGTGAATCATTTTTTTAGCTCAAATCTATCAGAAGAATCATTGTTTAATATTCTCATTTTCTACTTTTTGTGTACAGTCAAAGGGAATTCCCTTCTTAGTATGATAGTAATTTCTGTAATCTCAATGTTTTACTGCATAATTAATACAATTAAAACTAGTATTTTCCATTCCACTCAGAACAATCCACTTATGTGTGTGAATAGATATCTAAGTAGTATTAAATACATTTCCAGCTTAAGTTACTGAGTCTGAATTGCAACACCACAAGTTGAAGGCTTTCAAAGTAATTGTTCAAGACACTGAAAATGTCTCTTGGTGTCCACTTGATATTCCACTATATGCCAACAAATAGTGAGTTGAAGTAATAGCAGCTGAATTTCTCAACATGCAACTTTGAGGAAGGCTTCACTGGGGCCCTTATTCTGCTTCCCCATGCTGTGCCTCCTCATGCTGGGGGAAGACATGTGGCTGCCGAGAACTGGCCTGAGCCCTTCTGATGACACGAGCAGGGAAGATGGTTCACCGTGTCTTGGAAGTTTCCATCATGAATAGCTGTACCACTGGGAGTTTGTTGTTCAACCAGTTTAGTTATGTGGTACTGTGTGGTTCCAGAAGGTGGCAGGCTGTAAGGCAACAGTTAACATGAGAGTTTGCAGGGAAGGGAAACTCAGTTCCACAGGATGACCACTTACCCTTCAGGTACTGCTGTTTTTGTGTTTTGTTTTGTCCCTTGCTCACAGATTTGAGGCACTGAGGTCTCAATAGAAGTCACACTGTATGAGTCCAAAGTCTTCTACAGGTTTTTTTGCCCATCTTCCTACCAAAAATATAAGAATTTTCCTCCTGTGGCTTTTGTTCTTCCTTACCATTACTTTTTCTTGCAGTTAGCTGCTGTATTACAGTGTTTATTTGTCAGCCTAGTGATCAGCTGAAGGACTGCTGAACAGCAGCAGCATTCTTTCTTTTCAGCCTGCTATCTTCTGGTTCAGACTATAACACTAGGCAGCTAGGAAACCCTTCATTATTCCTGGAAGCACCATATTCCCCCTTCAAGTCTTTCTCTGATACATTCAAGCTTAAGATTCACAACATCACGTCTCCTTTTTTCTCTAAAGAAATTTTGCCTGGTCTCCATATAACCATTATGTTATTTCCCTGTCTCTCCCTATGTAAGTACAACCATGTTAAATGTGGGATCTGTCCCAGGGGACAGATTTTAAATCAGTATGAATATCGGCCAAAAACTGTAATTTGTAATTCATCCAGTCAGGAAACAGGCTCATTCATGTGAAATTTTAACACATATTTCAAAATAGTTTCTCTCTGGTACATGGTATTTTATTTTCCAGTAAGTCATCTAGGACATATGTGGCTTGTATTTAGAAGGTCTTAGATGCCCTGCACAGAAGGGGTTTGGGTAAAATCCTACAAGTTCAGTCCTTACCAGAGAGAGAAGAGTGCAACTTCTGTAACAGTGTTCAAGTGGACTGCACTATTCTGACATAGACAGCCAGGTGAATACCTTTTTATAGCACTATTTTTTTTGCTGCTGGCAAGCTTACCTCTTCAAAATATTTTCTAGAGTATAGAATAAAGAAATTGGGGAAGTTACATATTTTCAGGTTTGATATCAGAACATTGCAAATGTCTTGGCTAATACAGAGTTTCCAGTGTTATGCCTTGTCCTCACTAAATTTATTTTAAGTGCAAAGGTCATGTTTGCATAAGTACTCAGGCATTTAGAGAGCTGTATATTGCTCTCCTTTGTCCAGTCCTCCTGTGGAAAGAGAATGGGATGTCTGGCAGCACCTCTTTGTCATCTCTGTGCTTTCTGCATCTCTCTGTTAAGGTTAAAATTCTTCAAGACATTAGCTGAAAATCTACTTCCAGCTTGCATTATTCAGTGACTTGACAAAGAGGGAAATAAATTCCAAAGGATGATGTCAGATCTTTTCAATGTCTTGCATTTTTTACAAAGTTACCTATAAAGTACTCCTCTTTCTTAGAAGTCTGGAAGCAAGTTATTTTCTGTGGATTTTGGCAGCAGCCATTTGTCAGGCAGAGTTTATACTCTTTAGAAAAAAGGTAAAAATAATGATTGATGAGTAATAAGACAACTATAACCAGGCAGTTATTTGATGCGCCTGAATTTTATTATGGCATAACATTTGTATTGTTTTGTTAGCATAATTAATTATAACAACACACCACTTGGAAAGGATAGCTTGAATGACAGATATTTCAAAGTATATTTAGTAAGTCTTTCCATCTGCTAGGGCCAGATGCAAACAGTGTTATTCAGATATCAGATTTGTTACTTGGTCATTGTAAACAAGCCCTTATACTACAAGAATAAAAAATGTAAACAAATACAGTTCAGAAGGTTTGTGTTCAAAATCTTTGAAAGAAATTATTGTCCTTTATAAGTAATTTAAGGTTTCTTTGCAAGTCAATTTCTTCAAAATACACCATTTTCCCCATCTTTTTCTTATGCAGTCATTACATATACCATTTTACTTCATGCTCTTTCAAGGGTCCTAACTAAGAGGCTACTAGTGGCAGTGGTCTTTCAAATTCTTCTTTTCAAAGGTTGTCTCACAGTTCAGTTAGATATCTGCCTATAAGACATGCTTGAAAAATTATTTGTACTTATTAGGATACAATGTGACTGAACAGCTGTTTTTCAGGCTCATAGCTCTCACTGCCCTCTAATGACAGGTTTTCTGCTCCTGCTGCCCTCCCGTGTTCCTCATGGCACTCTCAAAAGTTGCTTGGAAATGTCAGGTCAAAGCCTGGAAAGGAGAAAAAAACCCAAGCCCCCAAAACTGTGAAAAATTCAAACCAAACCAAACCAAAATAGGTAATTGTGACACAGTAAGAAGAAATAGTCCAATGTAATTATTTTTTGGCTCATTGTTAAAGGGGCTGTAGCAACTGTTGTACCTATTTAACATTCTACTCATTAGCCCAAGTTATCTCGGAGAATTCCTAAAGCAATATCTAGATGGAGTTCTAAAATTTACAAAAGACTGAACACGTAAAGAGTCCCTTAATTATAATGATGGGAAATTAAGTTAAAAGAAGATCACAGTGAAGGTTACTTAGATTAGCCTTCATGAATCTGTTAGACAAAAAATAAAGCTAATGCATTTCCAATTATGACTCCTTACTTTGAGTTTGCAAATGAATACCATCTTCTTTATATTGACATATTTCCCCAGTACTTTGTCAGTATTCCCTGCCTATTCTAAAACTTCCAACCCGGAGATATAGGGAAGATCAGCATGATATTGCTTCTGGCAGTAATGTCATAGCAACTGCATAGATATCTGAAAAGAAAGTCTGCCCTGCTGTGTAAGTGGTGTAGTCTACATGACTCAGGCATTTAAATTTTTGTGAAAAACTTCTCTAATAACTTCTGCTATGAAGATTCTGATTTATAGAAGAGCTCTCCAGTTTAAGAGAAACTCACATGCTGTCCTCTTTGCAAAGGGTACTTCCTTTGACTCCAGTTGTAAATCTCCACCAAAGTTTAACTGCTAGACTGACTAATTCATGTTTTCTGCATAAAAAATCCAAACCAAACCAAACCAAAAACAACCAAAACCAAAGAAACCAACCAAACAAAAAAAAAAAAAA
>VXBX01003169.1:7645-21549 GCA_013400415.1 Scytalopus superciliaris | reverse complement strand
AGAAAAAGAAAAAAACCCAAGAAAAAATTAACTTCCACTCTAAATATGTGTGTCAGATGGCTGCAACATTTTAAATATACCAAAGTATAATTATTCAAGTGACAAAGTTGCACATTCAGCAGCTACAGAATTCCTACAGAATTTTTAAAGTATTTTTAAAATATCCTCTACTCAAGTATTGAGCAATGATTTGGCAGTGCTCTACAAGAGCACTACAAGTGCTCTACAAGAGTTCATTTTTTTTTCAGCAAAAGTGCCCTAGGAAGATGGAAAAGAATCAGAAATTGTCTATCAGAATGCATATCATTTCTGAAAGTGTCTGTTTTAGCATTTTCTGATTCACAGACAGACAGAGAGCAACTGTGGAAAAATCAGCACATTGGCACTGCAAAGGACCTCAACATGTTTTATAGTGTGCTGGGTGAGTTTCTTCTCAAGGACAGCATGTAGGAACAGTCCACTGCCTCAGTTTCTGCTTACAGGTCCTAATAATGCTCTGGGCTGGACACAGTGTCAGACTTCTCTCACAAAGGAGCAGTGGAGTATATCCTTCAAACACAAGAATGGCAAGGCCAGAATCTTTCCATTCCATCAGCCTGTTACATGCTATCTCTGATATCCTTAAAAGTCAGATGTCTTTACAGAGTCAAACTGTGTTCAATTTTTAATGATAAAATAATTTTAGGGAGTAAAGAAAATGATTCTGCCATTCATAACAGGAATTTGCTTATCTGTTTCCAGGCTGGATATGTGGCATCATTTGTAAGAGAGCAACTGGTTGCCAGTTTAGGACTGCTGATAGAAAGCAGTTTTTTCAATCTTGTTGAATTTGGTGCTGCAGCAGTTTATTAGCATCTGTTGCAGGGTTATGTGAAAATTAATTTATTAGGAAGATGTTTTTAATAGTAAAGAGTAATGGTGTTTGTATGTAAGTATGAATATTTTAACCTTTCTGTCAACAATTTTATTAATACCAGTCATCATAAACAAGTTCTTAAAGAGCAGCCACTACTATATTCTTAATAGTGCAATTATTCTGATGTAACTTTGACAATGTAATAAGCTAATGTAGACATCTTTATTTTGAAACGAGAGAGCACAATATGGACTGTTGTACAGGTATTCATCTAGCAATATAACTAGTCTATTAAAAAAATTCCAACACTTATATAAATATTTTCTTGACATTTCTGGCATCATGAACAATGCCATTGTACATAAGAAAACAGGAGCTACACAAAGCCATAAATTTACTTTAGAGTGACAGAGATGATAATATCAGAAAGTAAATCCATATTTATCATGCCAAATACATTCTTTTGATGGGAACACAATGATCCTAGAAAGGGAGGTTGTGTGATTTTGAAAGAAAGAGTTTCACAAAATATAAAAAGAGTGGTATTTAAAGCAGAGAACAGAGGAACAAAATGTTTTAACAAAGGAAATAAAAACTAATCACTCAAAAAAAATACTCTCAATAATCTGATATTGACTTTTATCAGCTGTCAAAGTCAACTGAATTATGCTATGGAAATAAAATAAATATACCAGTGAGTATAACTCAGAATATCAATTAGTATAGCCCAGAATCAGCAATATCTGTCAGCTGTTAGTGGAGAAAAGTCAGCTCCTGAANAAAAAAAAAAAAGAAAAAGTAAGGCATTGGCTAGAATCCCAGCAGAAAACCTGAAATCTCTTTTGCCATAAACTAAAATTATGAACAAAAACAGTAAAGTGATTAAAAAAAAATAAATTAGACCTTTTATTTTATTATGAGTGTGGTGAGAATTATGAATTAACAAAATTAACTGATTTTTCCATGCAAGAAACACCTCACTTTTACAACAGGCATTAGTTTAAAGGAGGCAATTTTTTTTTTTATAGAGGTAGATGGAAGTCTCTGCTTAGAAATGTTAACAAATATAGAGGCAAAGAGAAATATTGCCAACAAATTATCCTTAACAAAGCATGTTACTCCTCATGCAGTAGAGAAAAATATCTGCTTTATTGGTTTACTCAGCAGGATTGGTTAGTATAAACATATGAAAACAAGTAGTCCATTCTTCCCATGTGAAGCTGAAAGTTAGCACCAAAGTTTCCAATTGACAGCTGTCTTTTATGCCAATGGTGTAAAATTGATTTTAAAAAGTAATATGGGAAATTTCCAGCTGAAATGCTCATGTGCCACATTGAAACTGCAGGAACAACTTAAGTCTGTAAAGCTGAATTTTATCATACGAGTTAACATGACAGTGAAACTTTTTAGCTGAGTCAGCTCATCACTCCTCTCTTTGTCATTTCTCAAGGAACAGAAAGTTTTGTCTTTAAACTCAAAAGACCCAACTTCAAACCGTCCTTATCTGCATCAGTTTAGAAGTCTTGCTTTCTCACTGTGTTACTCCTTTACCTTTGGCCATAAGCAATGGAAGACATTACAGTGCCTGATTCCTCGGTTCAGCAGCAGTAATATTCTTGCACTAAATGGAGCTGACCACTAACACAAAACTGGTGGAACTGAGATGTCAATAGAGATAGAATGCCATCAACATACCCTTTCCAAGAATAAGTGTTGAGGTTGAATTTTTGCTGCAAAGCCAGCAGGTACAACCTCTGTGCTTCATCAGCTTCCTGACAGCTTTTTACGTCCTTCTGACTTGTGTAATTTGGTTTTGAATACCTGCAACTATGGAGATTGGCTATAGTTTTGACTTGGAAGTCTGGTCTTATCTGACTTCAAATGGCCTTGGACAGTAAATCTGAAATGGAAAGGAACTACAGACAGCATTTAACAATGTTATGCCACACCTAGTAAAAAATTCACAAAACCAAGTATTTCTTTATAACGCAATTATTCTGTCAGATAGAATGTATAAAACTATCTAATAGATATTGCTACTTTCTGCCCTAAACATGTTAAAAAAGACGTGTAGATGTGACACTTAGAGAAACGGTTTAGTGGTGGACTTGGTGGTGATGGGCTGGAAGTTGGACTTGTTGATCTTAAAGGCCTTTTCCCACCTAAATTATTCTATGACTTTATGATTTCAAATATATGAGCACATTTAGAATGCATGTTTTCTCCAACCTTCTCCTGTTATTCTTAAATCCATCTCTGTTAGTTTTTAGTAAGAGTCATTCACATATAATAAGTCTGTGTTGCCTCAAAGCAAAGCATTTTAAATAGTGGAAGGCAATCACAAAGAAATACTCAGTTCTGCGAATTAAAACTGAAGGAGGCTATAAATTGTTGTTCAAGTCATTAGCATAAAGAGTGAAACCTAAAAGCAACATGTTTATATTCTGAGTAGGGATTAGGTATTTTGAGAATTCAGGCCACAGCTTGAAAGATTTGCAGAGCAATGGCCTTATACTTTCAAAACCATGAGAAAGAAAAATCAGTCAAATGTCAGCTTTTTATTTCCTTTGAATGATTCAGAAAATTCATGGTGTCCTCCCAAGCAGGATGTCAGAAGTTTGCACCAAGCATACTTGATAAACAAGATTATACTTTTTGAAGTCTTGCATAAAAAACGAGTCTTGATCCCCTTGGTTTGTGAGCAGCTTGAAGTGACTGTGTCACATCCCTTTCTCTATCTCAGCATCCCCACAGAATCCTCATTAGCAAAACCAAGTGATTAGTGGAGTTCTTGATCTTGTATTCTTGTAAGACTCGGAAATTCACAGGCTGAACTTTATTTCATGGGCAAATCAAGTACAAATTCACTTTTTCAAATACAGAAGATCATCCTGAGGAAAATGTCCTGATAGTCTGTTATCTGCTTTATGCTCTAAGATAATAAATTCAGAAACTTATCTTGTCTTTAAGCAATTGCAATTAGTAATGCCCAAATGTTCTGCTTTAGGATGACACTGGCAGTATGTGGCACTTTGGATTTATGCTAATAATAAAGGAAAACAGTCACCTCTCTTCGTTTACTCAAACTAGAATTCCAAAACTTCTTTTCAGGTCCTGGTTTATGCTCTCTGGCCTCTGAGAGGATCATTTCTCACAGTACGTGTGCTCAACGTCTTACAGTGATCTTATAAACATGCACATAGAAAGTATCCTCCAGGAAAAAGAATGGTGCTGCCCTGAATAAATGCACACTTAGTAAATCACTCACAGTATTGTTGGATCTGCTAGGACTTGGGAAATGGTGGCTAAAGTTTCTCACTGCTTTTGTTTCCTACCTGATTAACAGAAAACAGACTAATTTCAGTATGTTAGCAGTGGAACACAATGTTTAGAACTTAGACAAGAGATAACTTTTTCAAATTCTGTGTATTAATAAACCTGAAATGGTACCTAGCTTTCAAATATTACAAAGTATATCACTGAAATTGTTCTCAAATTTCTCATTGTCTTTTTCTGGACACCTTTGTTAGACAGTGTCCATCTTTTCACAATTGCAGATGAAGTAGGTCCTATTCTTCTTGTCTTTGCCATGAGTGGCCAGATTTAGTGTTCTCAGAAACACATTTCAGATGGACTTTCAGCATAGTTCTCCATTTGACACTAATTGCACTGGGTTAAAAATAATCCAGTCTTTTCAGTTCCAAAAGTATGTTATCAATTCCAAAAAGTATTTGTCAGTTGTTCCATAGTTCTCTGGTGGCCAGCCTGAATTTACAAATGCAGTGGGGGGACATTGGTTGCTATATTTCAATAGACACCATAAAACCCTGAAAAATCACCATGAATGCAGCTTTGAGAAACAAGCAATGGAGGTGTGGGTTATGCGTTTTGTGGCAGGCAGGGAGTCTAGACAAGGGCAGTTTGGCATCAGTGATTATTAGTGCTGGGGACCCAGCTTCATCTTTTTTTCTGGTGCCATTCAGGACATGTTTCTGCTAGCAGGGCAGCTGAGGGAGACTGAGTGAGTTTGTGATAAAGTGATGCAGAGTGTGGGTTTGGGTGGGTAACGTTGGGTGGGTTCTCTCAGTCACTGCTCTGCCTGAAGTGTTACTTCACAATAAGTAGGGCTGATTCTAGTAACTGACAGTGAGATTTCTCCCAGAAAGTGTCCTTGTCCTTCTAGTCCTGTCAGTTGTCGAGCTTTGTTTTACAAGTCTTCTTTTTGTTTCATGACCCTCTAGGTATAAAAACTCACTTTTGTCTACACCATTGGGCAGACAGGAACTAGCTGTGAAAATAACCTGATTTATATAGCAAACTCTAAAATTAAATGCTTATTGTGCAAACTTAAACATTACAATAGAGAGGATCTGATAATTGTTATGACCATTTAAAAATAGAATTTTGTTTAATAGGAGGAAAAGATAATTTGATGGTGTTCTAAATTTATATATGGTATGTCACTATATAAAGAATTCTAAATTAAAGTAGGAAGATTAATTAAGTTTTCACATTTAACTGCCCTAATACATTTACTTATAGTATTAAAAAGAAAAGACACTTCAAACTTAGCTACTTATCTACTACTTAACTACTTACTACTTACTTACTACAAACTTCTATACAGACAAACAGAAAGGAACTAAAAAGCTAGGTGGCCTGTGCATCCTGGGTGTTTATTGTTCTGGTCATAAAGTTCTTCTTACTTACAAATATTCCATAATGTGAAAATTATCATATTGGCCACAAACTTCTAAGTCTCAGGCAAATTATGCATGACATGGTATATCAGAGGTATTCATATGTACCTCATCTTTTTAGAAATGCAGTTATGCTATACCAGGAAAAAATATTTGGTAGCCAAAACTAAAGTGATCTAATGCTCTTTTCTCAGTCTTTCACTCTATTCATTCACATACATTGCTAGTAAATCGCTTTATAAGTGTGTTTTCTACCTTGGAGATTTGTATTGATCAAAAGGAAACTTTGAAGCAGGCAATGCTTTGTTGGATTGGAAACTTTCCAACCCTCTCTTTAGAATAAGCAGCTTTATGAAGTTTGTTTTCTTCTGGGTAATACAGCTGAAATCAGGGATTTGTTTCACTAAGACCCATTTCCTTATATTAGCTTTAGGTGAATAACAATATAAGGTACTTGCAATGCAAAATTGCTGTAATAGCAAATTCACTTGGTATTGTTCACTAAACATAGAAGTTCGTAATATAGATGTTTTCTCCAACTATATAGAAGAGGGTGGACAGTAAATACATTTAGATACCTGTTTTGTAACTCCTTATTGATTTGACAAACTTTTAAAAATATAATTTTCCCCTTATTTGGTCATCATTTTCCCTGCTGTATTTCCTATGTTCTTAATAAATCAATAACCTTCCTTAGCATCTAAATTTTCAGAGTAATCATCAGTCCCTGAACTGTCTTTCAATCATTTTTTAATAACTAATGATTTTGGTTTACTTGGCAGTAAAGTAAAAATAAAAGTGTGTCAGACGTTCTTGGAGATGAGTTCATGACATGTAAAATTGTCCCAGACTAACAAAAATAGTAACATTTCTAAAAGGAAGTTTTAAACTTATTTTAGTATATTTTAATTTAGTTGCTTTTCAAGGGTGTGCTTATTTTCTCTCTTCTTAATTATTTTTTGAGTGATGCACAGATTTTAATCAAAGACATAAAGGCTAGAGCAGCCTTTGGAAATACCACCTCTCTGCTTCATTCCTCAGAAATATCTTGAATTTTGAAAGCATAGTTTTTGTTGATGAGAACCAAATTATCATCAGCATTGAATTCAGCCAAAATGATTGAATTTGAGTTCTGTTGATGACAATACAAGCCCTACCAAGTATCCTCTTGTGTTTCTAGAGTTATGTTGGCAAAATTTTCTGAGAAGACTTGTTGTTCCTAGCTGGTACCACCAACTACCACTTTTGTTGAAGAAAGGTGAGAACAGAAGAAATTTCAAGATAACTGGAAAAAAAGATAATATATATCAAAACTACAAATAAACAATAACATCAAACACTGTTAGCTTCTGTGGTGTATTTAGAGCTTACATGAGTGAATAATTCCACTGGGAAGGCATAAAATAAGGCTTTGTATTTGAACATGTTTTTTAAAAAAACCAAAAAGGCTTTTTCCATGCCAAAATGCTTCAATATTTTCAAGGAGTTCAGTGCTCTCAGTTTTCTTGGTCAGTATAAGATGATGCAGTTGTCTGCCTTCAGGCAGAGGGACATATTTCTTGTACTAATTCAGATCTTCAGGAATATGGAATAAATAAATACTTTTGAGTCCAGATCTTACCACATGAGTTAGAATTCAAATAACTTTGAAGCTGTTTGTGTTTTTTTTTTTTCTCATATACTGTTTTGCAATATTTTTCTTCAGTCTATGTTTGCAGTCAGTGAGTCTCAATTCCAGATCCATACTATGCAAATACTCATGCATTTTATTGTCTGCTGTGAACTTATTCAGATGACTTGTATTTGATAGTTTAATATGTATGTAACCATTTGCTTATCTTGTTTCTCCTTTGGGTTTCTATTTCAAAATTATTGTGGTTGAGATTTAACCAGAACTGTCATGTTTTAACCCCAGTCAACAACTAAGCCCAGCTCATCCACTCATCATTCCACCCACCTCCAGTTGGATGAGGGAGAGAATAAGAATCATAAGGATTGAGATAAAGACAGTTTAATGAGACAGAGAGGGGGAAAAATATAACAATAATAATAATGGTAAAAGAAATAGAATGTACAAAACAAGTGATGCACGATAAAATTGCTCACCACTCACTGAGTGATGCCCAGCTGGTTTCTGAGCAGCAGCCCTGGCCAACTTTCTCCCCAGTTTATATCCTTAGCATTATGTTGTACAGTACAGATTATCTCTTTGGCCAGCTTGGGTCAGATGTTCTGACTGCGTCCCCTTCCAGCTTCTTGTCCCTCTCCAGCTTTCTCACAAGCATGGCATGAGAGGCTATAAAGTCTTTGACTTAGAGTAAGCACTGCTTAGCAACAACTAAAACATCAGTGTGATACCAACATTATTCTCATACTAAATTCAGAACACAGCACTGTGCCAGCCCCTAGGAAGAAAATTAACTCCATCCCAGATGAAACTAGGAAAATACACATATGATTCCTCCTTGATTATAGCCTGAGCATCACTGTTTTAAATGTATTTGCTTTTAAGTCAGTAAGAAAGAGGCAGAAAATTTGGGCTTTGTGTGTGTTTGCAAATAAATACATGAATTGTTCTGTGAAGCATCTAACCTCCTTATTTTACTGTGAAGTTTGCTAGCAGTGGAGAATCAAACATTGGTGCAGGCAAACAGACAGATGTTATTCTCCAAGGCCTGTTCTGAGTTAAACTTCACAAGACCTCTGAAAATATTCTTGCAGACCAGTTCAGGATTGGAAAAATGTATATTATAGCTACAGTCCTTTATCCAGGATTGCATGAAGAATCAAAGATTAAAGGTAGATGGTATTTGAAAACATCCTTTCCTAGAAAAACTGTTAAGTGAAAAAATATATACAAGAACAAAATCAGTCATATTTGGATTTACTATCTTTATGGTCTTGGCCTTGTGGTGTGGCTGTTGGGTTTTTGGTTTGTTGGGGTTTTGTTTGTTTTGTGGTTTTGTTTGGTGGGGTTTTTTTGTTTGTTTGTTTGCTTTTAAGTGGGAGAATATTAAATTTCTGCTATCAATTACAGCTGAATGCAGGTATTTTGGCTTTTTTGTCATAACATGGTGTACCTTGCCAAGAAAAGCACTGTGGCTGGTTTTGAAAACAATGTTTTACTGCTAACAGACTGTTAAATGTATCTGATACAGACAAAGAGGGACTATTTAAAGTGTGGGAAATATTAGACTACTGTAGTCTTTTGAGGCTTTTAAGAAATAGACGAGGTGTAGGATTTGGTGAATTAATTTGGGGTAAAGTGAACTCCTCTTCAATATAAGATAGAAATATAGGAATGTGTAGGATGAAAGTATTTTAGTATTTTTCATTCTTAAAGATCTGTGACTATTTAATTTATAAAAGAAGTTAAGTTCTTAGCATTGTGTCTGTATGTTTTTGTTTACATATTTTCACTGCTCAGAAGGAATTTCCTTATCTGTGCTTCATGTAGAGTAATTCCAGAATTTCTCCTACCGTCTCTGCATAATTTTTGGTGAATTTATGTCAATGACTGGCTCCCTGACCTTTAGTCCATTGACTTTGTTGATCATTAATTTGTTTCTTATTTGAATTTTATTCAGTCAGTAACCTTGTTAATCTTTCTTGCTGCTTTTGAGTGTAATTTGGAAACACCCAGGCTTGTTGTCCCATTACACACTTTGTCCAGCTCTGCTGGGATGTAAATCATATATCTACCAGTGCTATTAAGAACAATAAAATAAAAAACAAGGACATCAGTAGAACATTTCTTCCAATGACAGTCATTAGTAGCCAAGTAACATGCTAATCCTTCACAATTCAGTCATTGTCAGAATTTGGAAAGGGTATTTGCATCTATTTCAGAAGTAGGAGATTTTTAAAAAAAGAAATCATAAAAAAAAAAAAGGCAGCAATTCAGACTGAGAGTGAAGTTTCTAACTTAAAACAGTAACTTTCCTCATTTTTGTCTCAGTTTTTCCCCTAAGTCAGATGGAGATCTATTACACTTACTTAGCTGTTTTACAGTGCTGTCTCTTCCTCTCCTCGTTCCCTTAGACGGTAGAAAACCCTGTGTGTGTTTAGGAGATAAAGTATGTGGTTTTAACTAGCACATTAAAGAACATTCACAGTAATAAGAGACTAGTTCCATGCAGTAAATAGAAACAGAATATCATTCAATGTAAGACCATTCAACACAGATCATGGTCTTCTTCAAGTGCTATTCTTTCAACTGAGTCTTTCTTTTAGAAGTCATTAATTTGCTTCTTAATTCTGCATGTTCTGAAAATTTAATTAGATGTCAACATTAATAGACTGGTGGGGATTGTGTCTGCTGCCTTAAGTGAAGGGATTTTACATCTTTTTGGAGTCAGTAATCTCTTTCTTATTATTGTTACATGATTGTATATATCTGTGAAGGTGTGTTGTGTGTATGATCCCATTTGATTGACTGATTATGATATCCAGTATGTAGAATTTAACACGTCCGTGTTGAAGCACTAGACAGTTTGATGAATCACTGTTCATTGATATAAGCTCTTGCTTATGAATTTTTAAGAAGCTTTGTGGAAAATCAGCTGCAACTGCTGAGACTGGAAGGGAAGGTAGTATGTCTTTTTCTTTTCCAACTGTGCTTGCATCTTTCTGTGACTTAGAAATTTAACTTTTGCTTGATATGTTACTGGTGTTTCATGTTGATGGCAGTTCTGCTGGTTTGCTGCTCTTACTTACGATCTCCCAATTTCAGAGGCTTCTGGATGGTGTTGTGTATGGGTTTTACAGATTTGTCATTGCATGAATACTTTAAGATACTATTCTCCCTGTATTTGTAAACTTGAGTGAAGGTTAAATTCAGTAAAGTTCTGGATACTCTGACCCCAATTCAGTGAAGAAGTTAATTTAATGCTCTGAATAATTTTGACTCAAATCTAACAAACCAATATAGGTGAGAATGTCTATAATGCTCAGGCATGGATTTATGAAGGGAGTTGGGCTAAGTGGTCTTTGGTCCCTTGAACAGAAAATAAGTAATGCCACATTTTATTTTGGTTATAAAATGTAAGAAATTACGCTGTCAATGAATTATACTTCTGTATGTTCTCAGATGCCTTGTTATTATAATGCTGATTTATATACTAGCTAGTGTATTGCAGTACAGGAAACACATGCACAAGCCTGCCTGATGACATTTGTGATATAATGTAGTATGGTGGTTGACAGTAACCAATCTAACAGCTAAGCCCACAGCAACGTCCTGGTGTTCACATTCTTCCAGAAACTTGCTTTGTAGGGATAATTGTAGGGATTAAATGGCAAATGATGTCAAGGAAGTATTTCCACTTATTGTATATCTGTCTGTATGTCTGTCTCTTGGGTTAATTATTTTTTTTTTTTTTGGATCTTAACTTCTTTGCATTAGAAAATTCATGACTCTTCTGTAAATAACAGTTTGAAAATTTATGTAGCAGAAGTGTGGCTGTTAAGTAAGGAAGTAACATGAAAAATAAATGGACGTTTTTCATTTGATTTGATACTTGACTGCATTCATATGGGGTTTTTTTCTTTTATTTCCCTATAATTATTTGCATGCTATCTATGAAGCTGGAATATTGTAATATTAGAAGATAATTCTAAGACATAAGATAGTATCACAGCAGATTTTACTTTTGTGCTTTGCAATCTCTTGACAGGATTTGAGGAAGACCTGAATTTTCTTTCCACCTTCCTACTTATACACCTTCATTAATGAAAGATACCTTGACTCCTAAACAGGTGGTCAGCTGCCTCTTTCTTAATACCTCTGCCTATTAATGATGGTAACAGTTTTTAACAGAAAGATGATTATATTCCTGGAAATCAGAAGAACTGTAATCCTGGCATGCAAGAGAACTATCTGTTGCTAATATCTTTGTTACATCTTCCACTTTCTGATTATAATAGTACTCAGATACCTTGTAAGAGCTTAGACACGTTCAGAAACATTATGTCAGCAGGAGGTTTTAGCTAAAAGAGCTTAGATTTTTAGGTAGAATACTACATTGTGTTTTCTGTTCTGTGCACATTTATAAATACTTATTGTGAACTAGTGTTTCCAGTAATGGTGGTCATAAGAAAGTTTTGTACCAATGCTGTCAGTCCTTCTGAATTCTTATATATGAGATTTTTATAAGGCATTTTAAACCAACAACACTTTTATTTGTTTTGAGGTTTCTTTAGCTTTATGAAGGAGCTGGACACTACAGATACTGTGCAGACTAAATTCAGGAAAACTAACTTAAATGCAAAAATTTATTTTTGGCTTTGACCTCTATGAGTGATGACGATTTAGACTTTTCATGAGGTAGAGACTTATTGTTCTGGCCTTGTGCACTAGAACTGATTAGAAAAAGTATGGCAGGGCTTGGGATTTTTTCATTGTCAGAAGCACACAAATTAAAAGGGAAAATTTTATTTCAAAACTGTTTAGATGATAAATATTCCTCCAGTCCAGTTTCTTTCCCATTTCCTTTCATTTGTTTCTTCATTCTTCTGCTTGATCCTCATTCTGGTCAGACTTCTACAGCCGTGTTCCAATCATTTCTGAATTATCCTTTCTTCCCTCAGACCTGTCCTGTTTCAGTATCTTGATTTTTTTAATTTAAATGCTTTAGAGTTTTTATCTTCCTATCCATGCAGCTTTCTCCAGTGCACAAGAGAAAGTAAATATGTCACTTCTATGGCGTTCTTAAAATACCCTGGAGAAAGGCACCTGTGGGTTGAGTGCCAAACCACCCAGAAGAAAGGTAAGCAATCTTTTAAGACTGAAGTATTGAGAAAATATTTTAAAAATAACTACACATTTTCTTTTTTCCCCTTGACTTTTTGACCTTTTCTGCATTTCTCGTTTAAAGGTTTAGTAGCACCATTTCCCTTACTATTTCTTAGAAATATGCTTTTGACTAAATAACTTCACTATTTTTGCTGCCTTTGGGGTAAAATTCCAGGATGCTTCTACTTGCGCCTGCTGGCGTCTTAGTTACAGCTGTTCACTTCACCAACTCTGATGTTTTGGGCCTCTGTGATTTAAAATACATCAGAGTTTCTTTTCCATGTGTCTAGAACTCAGCACATTCTTCTGTGGCAAAGTCTAGCTAAATTTTTGGCTCAACTCCTGTTGTAGTCTTGGATACACATTGAAATATAAGCCAGTCCTTGCACCTTGGTATCCCAAAAACTGTGTCTGTTTGCAGAGGAGGAAATGGAACATCTCAATAACTGTGTGAATACAACAGCCATGAAGAGCTTCCTCAAAACACGTACACCCATCTAGAGAACGTGCTTATTCAGTCTCTGCTTTATCTTCTCAGAGGAAAAGTTCCTTGCTTCTTTAGAAAGCTATAGCTACCCCTTCAGGTTTTATGTTACTCTAGACTGAGGGTAAGGATGTTAGAGAACTTGACAAAGAAAAATCTTCAGTAGTGTTGCTGTGTTGATGGAGACACTGTTGGTTACGTACTGGTAATTAAACTTAATTAATTCCCTTGCCATCCAGAGAATTATGGGGAATCAGGGTCCATGAAAAAAACAGCAAAATGAAAAGTACTGCCACAACAACAGGAACAGTAAAGGCATTCCTACAGATATATAGTGTGTTCAAAAGGTAAAAAGTAAAATAAATGCTCTTGGAGATACTTCATTTATAGAAGATTTAGAACAATAGAGGTTTCTTCTTGCTTTTTGAAGCTTTGTTGCTGAAATGTATTTGTCTCGTAGTCTTTAAACTACTTACTTGTAGAAAGAGCTTCAAAAGGAAAACTTCAGGTTTATTTATTGATTTTTTAAATTTAACTTATATGCTTCTCAGTTAGAATTTACCTCTTAATGAATGAAGTTTTTAAAGATTTCAATACAGATTACTTTAAATTTTGAGAGTACACTTCTTTTTCCCCATAGTGTTTAGTAGAGCACAAAGCACCCATCTGGCCTTTCCTTGTGTCCTTCTGCCCTTCCAGATGCATAAGAAAATAAAGATTCATCAACTAAACCCAACACAGTAGTTGTAAAGAGTACTACATGTTTAAGAGGTAAAATAGAAGGTAAAAGTTGGATGTCTTGGATTTGAAATGGATTGGACACTGCTTTTGAAGGAATGTTTGTAAATGATTACCAAAGTTCTAATGTATGCCACTCTTCTAGTCTTATTTTTGTTGCAAATATTGGCTCCTCACAAATTCTCTTCCATTTTCTTCACTGTGAAACTGATGGAAAGCATTGGGAAAAGTATGGGAGGTTCTTGAGGTTTCACAGTTCCATTGCATGGACCACAGTTCTGATACATTAAATATTTAAGTCTCCACTTTAACTGTGTAAAAAGATGTGGATAG
>VXBX01003168.1:156074-180645 GCA_013400415.1 Scytalopus superciliaris | reverse complement strand
GATGGTCACAGTCTTGATCCATCTGGGGTGGGAGGAGCCCTCGAAACTCAAAGTCTGATGGATTAACACATGTTCAGGTTCAGGTGGGAACACCCAAGCACTCCCCTCAGGTAGGAGTTTTATACTGTGGATCTGTTCCAACACTTTTGGATGCATTCCTCTGGTGGAAGGCCCCAGAAATGAGTCTGGGGGCACTTTGGGGGTCTTTGATGGTTTATGATGCCTTCTAAAACATGACAGATGCCTCCCACATCAGTGTAGTTGGACCAGTTATGCCCCACATGAACACCTACAGGCCAATGGGTGAATGTGAATGTCCCATTTGAACGTGACCTTCCCCATGGAGGGCCATGTAAGGGAGGATATTTGCCATGATAAAAAAGCACCATCCTGTCTCCACAGGGTCTGCTTCTCCAAAGCCCAGCTTGTAGCCTCTGGTGGTGGGCATTCACCCATGCTGTCTTATGCAGACCAGAGGCTTTGTCACCACACACCCAAAAACTCACCTCCTCCTTCTCGAGGGGTGAAAACCTGGCCCCAGCCAAGCACCCACTGCCTCCACAAATGGGCAATGGTTTTGAGTCCATTAACCATTAACATTTCAGTCTCTCACAGAGCTCTCCACAAGCTGAATTGGCTCAGGTGTGTGGAGGTGTGTGGGCTGTCAGGGATCACACATAGCATATTCCAAGTTGGAAGGGACCTACAAAGATCAAGTCCAACTTTTAAAGTGGATGGCCCATAGAGGGATCAAATCCTAATCCATAACCTTGGTGTTATTAGCACCACGCTCTGACCAACTGAGCTAACCTATGTTTGTCCTGAGGGCCCAGACTGGGTCCTGTCCCTCTCATGTCACAGTGTAGGTGCAGTCCCTCCATGGAGCTCCATGCTGAACGTGCAGGCATAATATGCACATTCGGTGTAGCTCTGGATGCTTGGAAACAATACATTCCTTTTGATTTCTGTGGGCTGGAATTTACCATGGGAGCAACTGTTGTGCTGGGTAGAGCCTTTCCTTTCATGGCATCTCAAGACAGGGACTAGGGCAAGCTTTAGAAATAGATGAATTCTGTCCTTGCTGCAGGTGCCCAGGTCGATCCATAGTTGGTCATACTCGGCTTAAGTTTGTCTTAGGTTTGAAAGCATGCTTGGTAGTCCTGAAATAAGGTTTTTAAGTTGCTTTTCTCTTCACAGTTCTGCATTTGTTTTTCTGCTTTGTTTTGTTGCAGGTGGGTGCTTTAAAAAGGCAAAGTTTGCCTACACACCACCCACCTCTTGCTGGCTGCACAGCTTAGCACAGCAACTCTTACCCAAGAGCCAACTGCTCAAACAGGGAGAGATTCAAGTCTGAAGGAATCAACCTTTTAATTCAAACAGGCTGCTGTTTGCAGCATGCAAATAGCACATCCTGGGCATTCTGGAAAAGGATTATTCCAGTGTGTTTCATTTAGTTCAGATGATATGACCTTGAAACATCACGGCTGGGTAGTGACTCCAGACAGAGTTTGAAGCTGAAGCCCCAGGTGACCCATCAGCCATGTGGGTTTTGTTGTGCAGGGCAGATGAAAGTTTTTGGACCAGTTTAGTGAAGCACAACAGTGCTCCTCCATCCTTTTAACTTTTAGGACTCCCTCAGAGGCAGACATCAGAAAGTCACAAAGGCCATCCCGACCAGAGTATTTCCACAGGGTCCTCTTTTCTTTGGTAACATGTGGTACTGTCCAGCCTTACACTGTGCAGGGTATTTGTGGGCAGCAGTACCAGTGCTGAGCACTGCAGTGGCACTGCTGCTGCTCTTCACCTTCTTCTTGGGGGATTGGAGACCTCAAAGAACTGATGTGTCCTGTAGAAATGCATGTTTCTTCTCCTTCATGGCCTAAGGGAGGGAGACCTGACATTCACTGTGTGTGTTGCAGGAGATGCCACTGCTTGTACAGCTATAAAAGATATGAAACAAAGGGTTCTGCTTTGCATTCCATGAGAAATGTAGGGCTGGCAGTGGCCTCCTGTGTCTCCAAACCCAGATCCATTGTAGGCAATCATGCTGTAAAATGCTGTTTGTAAGTTTTGTGCCTTAAGGTTATGTGCTTTTGCCTAAACTCACAAGTCCTCCCAGTATCCCCAGGGAGGGAGGCTCTTGGAGATCCTCACTCTGAGCTTTGGGGTGCACAGCAGAGATTATGTCAGCCACAGAAAGGTGTGAGCACAAGGTGATATTTGTATGCATCCAAGGAAAAAACCTGTTCTTTTCCCATCTTGTTTCTGTGCTCCAGTCCCTTTGGGCAGTTAGGAGCACAGTCAGGCAGCAGCTCTTCAGTTGTGGGTTTGGAAGCATTTTGCTTCTTTCTTTTGCAAAAAACCCCCCAACGATAACAAAATCGACCCAGTCAAGCTCATTCCAAGATCACTCCTGAAGTCAGGGAGCAGTGGAGGGAGCTGGATGGGGGAGTGCAGCACAGACTGGCCTGGAGGTGCTCAGCATCCTGCATGATGGATAGAGGGCCAGTCCCTGGCTGCTTCTTCCCACTCTTAACCATGGTCTCTCTCCCAGCCTAGGTGCTGGGACACCCTCCCTGTAACCTGCAACTGGGAGGGAACAGAAATGTTCTCCCTGTATCATTGTTTTATTTCAGTGCTTTATTTCAGTGCTTAATTTTTAGGGAAAGAGATCAAAATCTTACTCTGATTCTCGTTGCTCTTCCAAAAGTTCCTCCCCATTTGAGTTGCACAGGCATTCAAATAAGCAAATATATAAATAAAAGTAACCTCCTCCATCCCATCCCAAATCTTTGCCAGGGTGTCCCATGTGCAAAAACACTGGGACTCAGTCTGGTTCAGGGATTGGCAGAGAGCAGGTGTAGTGGGTTTGTTTAGCTGAGTAGCATTTCCTCTTGTTGGGAGGGGATGTGGACTAGGCCACCTGATTTACACTGGCCAGAGAGGTATTCCATACCATTTTACATCAGCCTAGATATAAAAGCAAGTGGGAAGAGAAATTCCTCTCTCTCTGCTGCATGGCAGCTGTCCTTGCAGGAGCTTCTGCCATGTGTGGGCGATTCTCAGGCCTTACCTCATCTGGACTTTGGGAAGTAAACTTTCGCCTTTGTCTGTGTATATTGCTTTCCATATATTGCTCTTATTTCTTTTTCCCTTTCTCTTTTCCTGTGTAATATAACTTGTTTTTATAGAAAATCGTGAGCTGGTAGTTTTGACTTGGTGGAGGGAGGGGNTTAAAAAATGTGTCTTTGACTTCAGGGGGAAAAGAGGATGTGTTTAACCCTTTAGTTTTCAGCAGTGGAAGGATGCNACCTGATTTACACTGGCCAGAGAGGTATTCCATACCATTTTACATCAGCCTAGATATAAAAGCAAGTGGGAAGAGAAATTCCTCTCTCTCTGCTGCATGGCAGCTGTCCTTGCAGGAGCTTCTGCCATGTGTGGGCGATTCTCAGGCCTCACCTCATCTGGACTTTGGGAAGTAAACTTTTGCCTTTGTCTGTGTATATTGCTTTCCATATATTGCTCTTATTTCTTTTTCCCTTTCTCTTTTCCTGTGTAATATAACTTGTTTTTATAGAAAATCGTGAGCTGGTAGTTTTGACTTGGTGGAGGGAGGGGGGAAAGAGGAGCTCTGTTGCCTGGGTGGATGTTTGGCATTTTGCCAAGTCAAACCATATCAGCAGGTTAAAGCTGATGAAATGAAAACCATGTGAGCTGTGCAGGAACAGGCCAGCCCTGGGGAATTAATTCATGTGTCCTCTTGAGTAAGAGATGTCCTGAGGAGCCTGTTCCTGGCTGGCACCTGAAGGAGCACAGGAGGAGACCTGTCTTGCCAAGAACAGGTCTGGATGCAGAGCTGGACAGAGCCCTCTTGAGCACTGTAAACACTTTGACTGTGGGANACAAACACACACACACACAATTTTTACTTTAGGTGAACCCACCTGCTGGACATTGCAGCCTAATCCCAAATGTGGCTGTGTTTGCCTGCTTTGATAAAGTTTTGCACAGAGAAATTTGGTCATTATGTCTTTTCCTTTGCCTGTATTTCATTCTTGCACCCTGAAATCTTTGGGCAGAATCTGATGTGGGAGCCTGAGAAACAAAAGGGCAAATAATAGCTGGGGTCCAGTTGTGCCAACGCTGCCCATGTTGGTAATTTCTGACCTCTAATTTTGGATATGCAATTACAAAAACTGTGCTGTCAGAACTTTGTTTTCCAGCTCTAAATAAGACCCTGGTTTTAGCAGTGTGTGCTACTGTCTTGCTCACAGCTTCCTGCAGCCCTGCTCCCTGCACAGCTCTGGGTTGTTTTCCTCCATACACCAGGAGTTAAAAACAAGCTTTCAGCAAATGTGGCATTTCCTTCTCCTCCTCCTCCTCCACTCTTCTATTGCCACAGATTATTTGATAGAACAAAACTAATTTTACCTTTAGCAAGTGGGGGTTTTTTGTTGTTGTTTTTTCTTGTTGTTGTTTTAAACTGCGTTTCTCATGACAGTGGAAATGTTCTTTTAAATTAAGTGCTGATTTTTCTGGGGGAAAATATCCTCCAGATTAGCTTTCTCTGCATTACACATATTTTCCTAAAATTTCTAGTAGGTTTTCAATTTCTATGAGTACTTTTAACCTCACAGTTACTTGGGACATACCTGGATCCATAAGAAAATGAAAGTAAGTATTTTTAATGGATCACTATTTAATGTATCACAGTTCTTAGCTATCTGGCAATGTGTATACTCAGTAGGGACACAGAAGTATCCCTTCAGGTGGAGTATTTTCAGTATTTCAAAACCAAGATTTTGTTATGGGAGGAGTTTTCTGCTTCCACTCTCCTTGTCTGCTCTGAGGAAGTGTCCACCCTGTGCTTGGTCCTTCCTCCATCCCTCCCTGTCCTGACCATCAGTGCTCCTTTGCCAAAATTCAGCATTTCACAGACTTTAATCTGAGAGCCTTTGTTGCATTTCAGAAATTACCTTTATAAATTTGTTTCTGACATGGAAAATTGCTTTCCTGGTATTTTCAGCACCAAAAAAAAAAAAAATCCTTCCAGTGTTCCAGCATTGGATACAGCAGAGGTTTTATTGTCTCTCTGCTGGAACTCACACGGAGCACAGAGATGTGGTCCAGCACTGCCCCCCAGCACATATCCATTGCATAGGCTTATCCTGCTCCCAGGAATTGCCTGGTAGTGGGATTTTCCCAGGTTGGAGCAGGTGTTCCTCAGAGTTTGTGTTCCTGGCAGCCTCACTGCTCTCAAGGACAACTTGATTATACGGCTGCAAACTGCAACACTGTGGTATAAAAGAAAACTTTGCAATCTTTGGAAATTATCCTCTCTCAGTCTCAAACATCAGATGGCACTTTATTCAGGGTTAGTTTGCTCTAGCCCATGTTCACCAACAGCCTTGCTCCCACCTTTCCTGGATGTGCAGGCAGCAGAGGGGCTGCCAGGGAGGGTTCAGGCTGTCCTGGGGAAGGTGCAGGTGGACACAGCCAAAAACTGGGGCAACCACAGCTGACACTGCCCCCTTCTTCTGGCAGGGAGACTCCACGTGCAATAGTACATTCAATTACAGATGTAAATTACAAAATTGAGGGGCTGGATGGTGTCCAGAGGAAGGCAATGGTGCTTGGAATATGAGTGCCATGAGGAGCAGCTGAGGGAGCTGGGGATGTTCAGCCTGGAGAAAAAGGGGCTCAGGGGAGACTTTATTGTTCTCTACAACTCCCTGAAAGGAGGTTGTGGCCAAGTGTGGGTTAGTCCCATCTCCCATGTAACAAACAGCAGGACAAGAGGAAACAACCTTAAATTGCACCAGGGGAGGTTCCAGTTGGATATTAGGGAACATTTCTTGGTGGGAAGGGTTGTTGAGCACTGGAACAGGCTGGGAAGTTGTGGAATCACCATCCCTGGAGGTATTTAAAAGATGTATAGATGTGGCACTTGTGAACGTAGTTAAGTGGTGGACTCGGCAGTGCTGGATTTGGTGACCTTAAAGGTTGTTTCCAACCTAAATGATTCTATAAATCTGTGATTCTGAGATGATTAATAATTTGTTCCATGGGCAGGTGGGTCAGTGCTGTGGCAAAGCAGGGCACTTGTGCAGTTGGTCTGGTTTTGATGGGCTGAGAACTGGATCTTTCACACTACAGCCAACATCTTACCAAGCCTGTGCTGTCACAACAGCCTGTGGTAAAATGCTGCCCATGGAGATGTCCCAAAGCTGCCAATGGAAATGTCTCAGAGATGACCAGTCACAACCTAACTGTTTCTTACACTGGGAGGTGTTAAACAACCTGCCATCTCTGTAATGTGGTTGTTTCAGGTGTTCTCTGTATCTTTGTCTTTTCTAGATCCCTACTCTGTTCTGTAGCTTTTAAAATTGGTTTTTTTTTTTTAATTTTTGCAATTCATGGGAGATTCCAAGATGAGAAATGTTTATTTCTGGCTTAAGAACACGGAGTTTCACATTAGACATCAGATATCAGGAAAACGAGGCACTCTATGTGGTAATACATTGTTCCACCACAATATGCTTGTCTGTTTGTGCTACTCCAACACTTACAAGAGACGCAGATCATAAAGAACTTTTTAAAGGACAGGAGTTCAGAGGCTACATGCTTGGAAAACTAGAAACATGACCAAGCCCAAATTTTAACAGAGACCAGAGAAGAAGAGCTTCAGGAGGCAAAAAATGAAGTTAAGAATGCAAATGTGTTTCTTTTCCAGCTAAGGTTATGCTGCCTGTCACAGGGAAATTTGCAAAGGAATTTGGCAGGCAATAGTATTTAAAGACTTCAGCTTTTTAAATTTTTTACTCCTCTGCCAAACAGTTAATTTAGACTACAGGAATGAATGGTTTCTACACAAGACTGGAAATGATGTCAAGTAGGATTTGTTTCACCACTGCCAACACTCTGCATATTTCAGCAGCTTCAGAACTTGTTAAGGATCATGTCTGTGGCGTGGAAGTGGCGAAACTGGGGTGGAAAGAAGAAATAAAGGTGATTCCTTCGTGGATGAAGACCTGGGAACCTCTGGGTGAACAGGAAAAAAACCAAGAGGAAAAAAAAAAGGGAAGAAAAAAAGAAAAAGAACTCCAATGAACAAAAGGAACTAAAATGCAGAATGGTTGTCTGTGGTGTTTAAATCTGGACAGTCTGCTCAAGACAGGACGCTGCTCTCATGACACGACCATGACTCCTATTGCACCATGTCAGAGGCTGCTTTCCCAGGCCATGTTCCCGGGATGGAGCAGTTTGTCTGGCAGCTTCAGCTGCTCCAGGGGAGCACAGGAGGCTCTGGGATGGCAGGAATGACAGACTGGGAGTGAGCACTGCCCAGAAACCACTTTCTAAAGTTTCAGGCTTTCCACTCCCGTTTGGGCCATGGGGGAGTGTGAGGAGGCAGAGCTGGGCTGGGGGTTGCCATTTCTGTCACTCTTGTGCCCTGTGGCTCCCTCTGTACTCCGTTTAGTGCTGTCTCTTCCATTCCCTTGGATAAAACACAGTAGTTAAGGGACAAAGGCCAAATGGAAGTGACCACTGTGCTGCAGGTTGACACTGCTCCAAAGGTGCTATTTGTGTCGTGATGCTTATTTGCCTAATTAGCTTGTGCTCATTTCTGATGGGTTATTTTGGTTTTTTCCAGAAGTAACACACATCAGAGCCAGATTCTGCTAGTCAGCATCACCTTTTGGATGTTAGTGGTATAGGCAGTTCTCCTGCAGATGAGTTTACTGAACATTGTTTTTTTGATGGGTGTATTCCTATTCATCTTCTAGGTTTATAAATCCTCATTTCTTTTACAAAATACTGTGCATACTTTTTTTTTTAAAATCTCCTTTAAAATAAGAAAAGCATTTAAAAATATTTTCACTTTTTATTAAAAGCAGTGTTTTTAATGGTGGAAGGGAACTTCCGAAGTTTCATTGGTAAAGACCAATATAACATTGTGTGTGTGTGTTCAAACATGCAGGAAAGAGATCAAGACCAATTTATATATAGACAGAGAGCTTGTCTTAGTGTTTGCTGTTTCCAGTTAAGCCTCCTCACCCCACCTGCTTGACTGACAGCGGATGGCACTTCCTTTTTCCAGCACATTTTCCTGTCGGGTTACCCAGAGCCACGACCACACAACCAGTTTCCCTGGAAAACACAACCACATTGAGTCACGCAGCAGAGCCTCCCTGCTCCCAAGGACATTCATCATAACCTGGGGCACAGCTCCCTGCAGATTTCCAGAGGGGAAAACTGCACATTCACCAGTGTGGCAGAGGTTATACAGATCCACCTCTTTGCAGAGCTGTTGATTTTCCTGTCTCAGTCAGAGGTGCTCCAGGTTGCAGCTCCAGTACAGAAGCACTGGCAGTGGAGTGTGGCTGCCTCCTCTTGGCTCTGTCAGCCAGCTGAAATATTGGGACAGGTCCATGTAAAATGATTGGTACAGCTGTTTTTATGTATTTCTTCCTCTTTTTTGTTTTGTTTTGCTACAGCAGAGACTAAAAGTGACAGGAATCCAGAGCTGCTTTGTTCTTTCCAAGCTGATGCTGCATCATAGTCAAGATTTTGATTGATCGCTTACTGTAGGGCGTGGCTGGAGCTCCCATTTAGCTCTGCAGTGTTCCAAATGCTCTAATTGATCACTGAGGTATTGCAGCAGACTTTTTTATATCAATTGCTTGGGTACTTTGACCATGGCATTGTAAAGAAGGACTTAAAATACAGGGGCTGATCAGTAGGTTGGCAGCACTGAAATTGTTCAAGTCAGTGACTTTGCTGTGCTGACTATAAGATACCAGCTAAATTACTGTGAATTAATCTTAGCCACTGCTCTATCCCCATGGCCTAATGAAAGGCATATGCTCACTAGATTAAGGGCATGTAAATTTGTCATCATAAATTCATGCACTGAAGCATAATTAAGTGGAATTTGACTGCCTTTAATTTTGTGCAACCATGAATTTTGTTTCCCTTATGAAACATTCTAAATATTTTATGATGTGTATTCATGCCAGGAATTTGGCTATGTATTTTTGGTGATGGGTGACATCAATGGCAATACTAAATTTGATTGCCAGGGTCCTTTAGTGTGAGCCCACTCTTCAGCACCAGAGGAATCTTTAAGCTCTGAAGCCACACTAGCAAGACAAGTCCCTATTTAAGGATAGGGTTTATATTGTAAGTGCTGTCCTTGACCACTGTAGAATATATATGCAGTTCAGCATGTCTTTTCGACCTATTCTAGAAAATAATTCCTTATCATTTCATTATAGACAGCTCTCAGAATCCCTACACTTTCAGAGCACCACCCATCCTGCCGGTCACACACAGACCCAGTCTGGAGCAGCTGATTGCCCAGCAGCTCAGGTAGGAGAGTGCACCGGAGCAGGTTGTTTGGATGCCTGGCTTTGTGCCACCCACCAGTTTCTGCTGGGTTTATCTGAGAGGAATGTGGCCATCTGGGCTCCCTGCACCCAGACCCTCAGCACTGGCCAGGCAGGACAGGTGTTGCACGAGTCAGAGGAGAAAGATCAGCCTGGTGATTTCACAGCTGTTGCTTTGTGCCAGGGCACAGGTGTCTGAGGATGAGAAGTGGTGCGGGATCTGCCAGCACTCCACTGACTACAGATGTTCCCCCCCAAAAAAAGAAAGAACACAAGCTGAGGGACTCAGATTTGTCACTGGACCAGGAGATTGCAGGTGGCACCGTCTGTGCCACCTCTGCCCAAGGGGAGTTGCTGGAGTGTCTCTGATGCAGTGACACACCACAGAGCAGCCCTGCTCCCACAGGGATATGGCCTCTGTGCACTCTGGCTTGTTCCCACTCATTTCTCTTCCACCCTTCACACTGTGAGCCGTAGAAGCCCTTTACAATTTAGCTCCTCCATAGCTACACCTTGCATTAGTGGCAGAACAGGACAGGAAAAAAACATTTCTGGGTTTCCCATTTTTTCCGGTTTGTTTTTTTTTTCTGCTGAAATCCTATAGATCCACTTCTGTCTTCCTTGATTTGCCTCCTTTCCTGTCCTGCAGCACTGGTGTGGATATCCCCTCCCCTCTCTACAAAGATGAGAATTCTTAAGAATATGGTTCAGGGCCAGCAGAAGAGAAAGTAAAAAATGCAGGACAGTCCCCAAACCTTACCTGAGCAAAAAATTTAATCTTTTTTTTGAGATCATTTGTGAGTTCTGGCTCAAAGCACTCACTTCACCATAGCCAAAAATTGTGTCAGTATAGGATCAAAATTGTCACTGTTATTGTGGGGTATTTTGTTGTTTTGAGACGGATGCTTGTCTCCTTAAGTTAGGCTCCAACAGTGTCCTTGTCAGTTCCATTAAGTCTGACCTATAAACCCCAGCAACCACTTCACTTTCCAGGTTGCTCAACATTTGCATTTCAACGTGGTTTCTTCATTTCCCCTTCCTTGTTTTAGGAATGGACAGAACATTTACACACTTCAGATCTGCTTCAGGCTGCCCTTGCCTGTGTGTTGCTACAGCTGGAAGAACTCTGAACGTTGCCATACCTGCCATGGAGAATTCTAGAGAGCTGAGGAAGATGCAGAGGCCCATTATGTCCCCCCCTGCCAAATTGAGATTGGGATTATCAAGGGATTATCTGGAGAAAGCAGCACACTGACTCTTAAAAGAACCCTTTATTTTATGGCTTATTTTCTCTTTTCAATCTAATATCTAAAGCAATGCTCAGTCTTCAAATCTGACTCAGAATTCCCTCCTTCAGAGATGCCAGCACTTCCTGGAGGGCAGCCACCCTGGCTCCAGGTACTCCCCAAGCCAAATAATGAACAGTATCAGACCAAGGACAGAAGACCCAATCAAATACACCCCACCCTTTTTGGCAGACGGGAAGCTCCCCAAGGAAACTCTCTTTGGTGACCGGATGACTCATGCAGCAGTAACATCCTAAATCCCACAGGCAGCACTATATGGAGCCTTTCCCAGCCTCCCTCAAAGCTGCTTGCTGCTTAATACTGTGTAATGACCCTCCTGCCCTTCTCACTTTAGGCACACAGGATCCCAATCCAGGCTGTATTTCCCTTGCATCCCCCCTCCCTCCCTTGGCCTCTCACTGTTGCCTTCCTTCACAGAGCTCCATGTGACAGTTTCATTTCTTTCCTTGCAGCACTGTACACAAAACCTGTGATTTTTTGCCCTATCACATAAATCTTTTTAAAATTTATTATTCTTGGGATGATTAACTTTAAAGAGAATGATCAAGAGCAGGTCTCATGGTGTTGACAGCACTTTCATTCTAATTAACTTAATTCTAAGCACAACAAGGCTATTCCTGGCTCAGTGATCAGTATTGTAATTGCCTGTTTGATGAGCAGTTATGGACCAATATTTTACACAGTAAAACATGTCTGGCTTACCTAGTTCAAACTAAAGCACAGTGGCTTAGCATGGTTCAATAAGTAGCTTGTGCTGCACAAAGCAACCTGTATTTAAGACACGGGACATATGACAGTGCTCAAAAGCACCTTTAGTACCAGCTAGAAGCCCAAAACCATGAGAATCAACACGTGGTACTAACAGGAGAAGTGGGAATTCAAATTCCCCCTTCAAAGTAATCTAGGAATAGCTTTGAAAAGGAAAAATTAGAGACTAAAGGAGAAGCTGGAAGAGAGCTGGCAGAATGACCATCTCAACAGCAGGTCCTGCATTTAAGTGAACTCTGCCGACTTCAGACTGATTAAAATACAGCTGTTAAAGACTTACCATTAATTATACAGTCACTTAGAAACAACTAGCTCCTGTAAAACTGCACCACTATCTGAAGTGGACTATTAATCTGACTAAACCTCTGAGTTAAGCAAACTAGGAATGCACGAATTAATACAGACCAGTAAGAAGCTCAAGTTGAAGTCCTCACCAAAGTCTGTGGAATGAGTAATTTTCACTGTTTGAAACGAAGAACCCACAGCCCACACAGCTTAATCTTGCAAAAGCACTGGGAGTGCTAGTACTAGATGGTAGATGTGCAATATGTTTTATCCTTTTTTATTTCCTTTACTGTGACAGAACCTGACAGTGGTTTTCTTCCTCCTGCCACATGCACCATTTTTCTAAGGGATAGTTAGAAAGGTTCTACCACTAATTACTACCCCCTTTCTTACCCTAGATCATGATTCCTGCTGAAGTTCTGGGACATTGCCTTCCACATTAAGTGATCTCAAAGGAGTCATAAAACAACATATGGACAATCACATAGCAGTTTATGTAAAACCTTAGGGCCCATGCCCATGAACAGAGACAGAGCTGTGTTTTAACTGCTTTTGATACAGTTGTACAGCTTCACCCAGTGGATTTGACTCTCACCAAAACAGTGCAAGCGTGTGTGATGCAAGGAAAGATAATCAGGTCACAGTGCTTCCTCCACCACAACCTCCACTCCCTGTCAGTCTCCTGATGGACAGTGTGATTTATCCTAAGGTAAGAACTCGAGGTAGGAATTGCAAGAGGAACTGTCTGGATGCTTGCATAATTTGTGTATTCCAGAGATGGGGGAGCTGTGATGTTTGCAATTGACTTTGGTGCCCATCAGCCTGCAGAGAGATGGGAGCCAACAGAACAAAAAGTTTCCTGATCTTGCAGGCAAGCTTCCATTTGGATCCTGCTCTTCTCCCACCCTCCAGCCCAAGGCATATCCACCTGGAACACAGGGAACACTCACTTTTGGATGGGTGAGTAAAAGCATCAAGATCTGGCCAAATACAAAGATAAAATCCTAAAGTAGCTCCATAGGTATTTTGTTGCTTGGCTGTTGTGAATTCTGCAAGGCCAAACACTGTAAACATGAGCATTTTTAGATGGATCTGCTGATATTGTAACCCTTCAGACATAAGTTGTTGACCAAACCTGAGACTGCATGGCCCTAGTGATACAGATCTCTGAGAAGTTTAGAAAGCAAGGGGAGGGTCTCACTTGAGCTTGTGCCTCAACAGGACCTGCCCATGACCCGAGGATACTATGATCCATTGTTACAGATGATAGAGTTGTTACTTAGATACTGCACTGGCAATATTTAGACGCTGTATTAGCAATAAATCTAAACACATTCATCCACATAACCCGTGTCCCACTTCTCACACCGGGCCAAGTGCCTTCCCTTGACTGCTCTGCTACAGCACATTACAGAATGTTCAGTAATTAGAGCACACATTCTTGTCAGAGAAACTGGCAGCACAACTCCTGCTTTCTACCTACTGATATAAATCACCCAGATTAACTTTAAATGCCACTAAAAGTAATTTCAAATAATTGTAACATATACTGAACTTGACTTCCTGGACTCGGGCCAAGCTGCAGAATTCAACGTGAATTGCTGTCCAGGATCCCCAAGACATGACAAGTTCAAGGCCACCAATTCAGACATTCCCAGGAAAGGAGACTAATTCAATGGTCAGATCTCTTCTGGAAGTAGAACAAATATCTCCTAACAGTAAGGAAAGCCGAGCACACCAGAGGACAACAAAAAGAAAAGAGCAGTTTCCCTTCATGTTGCTGTATCTGGAAGATCTTTTACCACAAGAGCAAATGAGTTTCTTAAAACTAGGTAGATCTACAAAAGCCTCAAGCCAGAGAGCAACCACTTGTTTTAACTACACTCACTGTTTGGTTTAGCAAAATTAACCCATGTAAGATGATCTTTCCTTTGAAAGACAGTTTAAACTGCCACAGGCTTAGGGCAACTGGCACCCACCGAATGCTGCTGGAACCTGCTCTACTCACCTGAAAAAATGCCAAACAGAATTAGCCACACCTATGAAGACACACAATAAATGCATTCAAGAACAAGTGTTCTTTGCTTTATTGAATGGCTGAAGCAGGACTATAATTCAGGTATACTTAAATCAAATGTTGGTCCACTCATCATCAAAAAGAATTGACTTTTTTAATAACATCAACACAAATGGAAGGAACATGAACCATCATAACAGGAACTTTCAACTGTATGTGACATTAGACCATGACCAGGCTGGTGCTACTCCAGTATTTATGGACTCCACTGTACAGACCAGCCACACTAGTGTTATTTACCTCCAAATCATTTAAATTCTGGGGGAAGGATCCTTCTGCATACAGCTCACCTCTGAGCCATCACCTTTGTGCCACTAGAGTTGGAGTCTTCTAGAAATAATTCTGTATTTAGTATTTTATTAAAGAATATTTACTATCCTCTCTGAAGTTACACATAGCCATTATAAATATTTACATCAAACATTTACAGCTGGTTCATAATATACAACACAACAATTTAGCTATAAGTTCTAATCTTCCAGTGTAAAAGGTTCAAACAACATGTTGCTATCATAATTTCAATTTCTCTGGTTTGCACACAGTCACAGGCAGTACAGGGCTTTTCAAAAACTCATGTTACGTAATAAAAAAGAAAATGGAATGACGTTACTTTAATAACAATTATTTGAGGGATTCTTGTTTTGGTTTTTTTAAACAAGCAGATTTCAATTTCTAAATCCCATCTGGTGCTACTACTAACATTTAAAATAGTCTTGAGAGGGGAAAATTACTTAGGAAATAAATACACCTTTAAAAAACTTCCACAATTAACCATGTCAGAATATTTGTTTTCCACACAGTTTAAAGGAGACCTTACTCCTCTCATTATCTTCTTGTGCTGAAATACGGTGCAGTTCAATCCATTCTTATCTTCTGATTTGTCATCCTATAAATAATGCTGTCATACCCAGGATCCATGTTCCAGAGGTTGTAGGAGATAACTATCACAGCTAAGGCAAGGCCTATCATCATCCACAGAACAATGTTGAAGATTACAGAGTAGTTGTAGTTATATGGATAGGCAAGGTTATACGGATTTTCTTTCTCGGTCTGTAATAAAGAAAATGTGTATTACTTCAAAGTGAGCTTGTACACAAAACATTTTGACTCCATGGAAAGCCTGAGCAACCTGAACAGGGCAACTGCATCCTAGACTGTGTCTGGAGTCCTGCCAGCAAGCCAAAGAAAACATGTTTTCCCACCCCTGGGAGGCAGGACTCACATGCTGCACTGGGGAGAAAATGCAGAAAGGTAAATTCTAACAAGCCTAAGGGAAACAGTTTTCACAGTGAAAGTGTTTAAGGCTTTGGAATAAGCTGTCCAAAGAGACTGTACAAGTTCTAGCCATGGACTTTTCAAGAACTTGGCTGGACAGTCTGATCTCACTCCAAAATTAATCCTGCTCTGAACAGGAGGTTGGACTAGATGACCTCCAGAGCCCTCCTCAACTGAAGTTATTCTATGACTAAATGAACATCAAGACAGGTAAGTAAGCTGACCTCTTTGCACCCACGCCTAAATCACAGCCAGTATTTCAGTCCTTAACAAAAAGTTATGCTCAGCTGAAGAACTGATGCCATTTGGAATCACTTTTAATAAATGAGACATAGAAAAGTGTGCCTCTACTACCTGAGAAGACTGGAGAATGGAGCGAGTCTTCCTTATGAGGGGGGAATTAAACTCCTTGACAGCCACCACTTCTACTACTGCGTTCCCACCATACAGGTTAAACATCTCATCTGCAAACTGGAAAAGCAAAGGTGATTTAATTAAAAGCCTACACTGTAGCCAGGAATTAAGGAGAGCTTTGTTAGCAAGATGTAGTAAAATGTAAGATGTCAGCTTCAGGAATTATCATGGAAAGCTATAAAAGTTCACAGTGTTTTAGAATTTCACTAGGGAAGTGCCAGCTTTCCCCTGGTTTACAAAGACTCTTCCAAACTCCTCAATCATTGTTCAACAGATTGTAGCTTATGCCTGCTTTCTGTCTTAGCAAATTGATGCTTTTACACTCTTCCATCATGCTTTGGAAACTCTCAAAAGTGACTGGTCTTACATAATTACTCAATTTTTATTAAGACCTTTTGAAGAATGACTTTGTTGAGCACACTGATGGATGAACAGCAGTTATTTTAAAGGCTTGGAAATTTATACTTATATAGCTTCGTGGGCAAGGGTAAACTAATCACTGCATCCTGGGATAAAGATATTTTCACATTTCCAAGGACCAGTTTTTGTGAGACATACTGGTGGTTTCAAATGCAAGCTATTTATTTAAGAAAAACAAACCTATCAAGTCATATTGATACATGATTTCAATACAACCCTATTCCTTTATGAAAAATACCTAAACACGCTATAGAATCACATCATCACTTTCCAGAGAGGCAAATTCTAACATTTGATTTTATAACTGAACAACTGCATTTAAAAAAAACAAACAACAAAACCAAGCATCAGGCAAGCCATCACTAAGGAAGTGACAATTCAAAGCATGAGGTAGGAAATTTGTTCACTAGGTAGAAAACATACCTTTTGCAAAGAGTCTACAAGAATCTGAGAAGCATCCTTGAACTGCTGAGAGTCTTCCCCATACCGTTTTCCAACCTCTTCCAAACCAGAGAGTTCCAGAGCATACAGGTCTGGAGAGTGATCTTTGGCTAAGTGCTTGTGTCGAGACAGCTTTGGCACACCATTGAGGGCAAAAAGAAATTACTTCATACACGGGTTACTTTAAAAGATACATTTCACAAAATCTATTTACTTGTTATAATCCAGCCTCACTTTTCACAGTCATATTCCATATTGACTAGAAAGTGGAATTCCCTCCCAACTTAATTAGAAGATGTCCACAGTTGTTTCTTTTTTTAATTCTAGAGCAGAAAGCAGATTATCACTATGTAGCATCTCTCCCTAACACAAGGTTACATACATGTAACAGAGAGCTCTGCTAATACAAAATACTACACGTATTGACATCAGAATCCTTGTTCTGTAATTGCCATGAAAATAAAGCTTGGAGAAAAATACACATAACCAACGACACTTAGATATGACCATTTCCTTCTCTGAAGCTGGTCCTTGGAAAACTCAGTAGGCTGCAACTTCCACCTTGCTGCTGCCTATGTACAAAAGCCATTTCCTTAAGGAGTATCATTTCATTGTCACAAACTCCAACCAATACAGTCCAAATTATCTCAGAGTAGTGACATTCTTGCACTTCTACAGGTGTGAAGATGCAGCACTGATATTTGCCTGCACAAGAGAATATTCTCTGACAGCAGGGAATTTAATCCCATCTTCCCACCTACTTTAACTACAGCATTTCTAGTCTGCAAGACAAACCCAAGTTGTTCTACCTCATTTTCTCAAGAGCCCCATTCCTCTCCACCCGACCTTCACTTAATGTGAACTTCTGAATTTTTCATGACTGTTTCTTTCACTTAAGTAGCTAAGGGCTGCAGCTTAAAGGACTCACAGAAACCACCAAACAAACAAAACCTGCACCATCCACCCACCAAAACAAACCCTAAACCAAGAACAACAAGACAGCAGCTTCCCCACATCTCCCCTGGAACATTTCTATAGCCATCATTATTCACGGTACAGAAATCACCCCAGTGTTTTCACATATAATGGTATTTTGAAGTGATATGGTGGACAGAGCAACGAACATGTTTCTTAACTACCACTGCACTTCTCAAGCAAGAAAACAAAGGAAGCCCCAGCAAATTCTTCATTGAGTACGTCCCCATGTCTTTGGGCAGGGAGAAACAGCAGCTCAGAATTCCCCTGCTCTCACCAAACACAATACAAAAGAAACTACAGATGCCCAAGGTTCTCATTCACAACTGCAGTGACAGGGCTGATACAAATAGCTTCAGAATGCATTTTTTAAACTGATGGCACACTAGAATATGTATCACTGGTTGCCAAGTATCCCTGTCTATGGCTTCTCTACCTTTAAAAAATGTCTCTAAGTTTGTGACTGAAGATGGAGAAATTGCTCCAAAAAAACCTTACCAGGCTCACAATATCATGTAGGACTTGAAGTTCTGACAGAAAAAGCAAGTCAACCTGGGGGAAGAGGCAAAAAGGGACAGGTTATTTGCTTTGATGAAACCTAAGGTAGGGAAGTCACATTTTGTTGCAACTCTCAGTATTTCATAACAGGCCATGTCTGCTACAGCATGAGAACACACTAGAAGCAGGTAACTCTTTCAATGAAGTTACTTACCAAAAACCCTTAAAACTTAATTACTAGAATTCCACTAAACAAATTAAGAGTGGGCTCTCCTAGGCAAAGGAAGGGGGAAGAGAAAAGGGGGAAAAGAGAAAAGCACAAACTAACTAAGAATGTTGGGAAAAAAATGATAAAAGTTCCCACTGGTTAATGGTTCTTACCTCATTGTTCCTGCTGAGGGAGTTGAGGGGCAGGGAGCTGAGAATGGAGTTGTCCTGGAACAGGCGGTTCCGCAGCTGGCGCAGCGTCACCGAAAGATCCTCAAACACGGAGTTTGCCTTGCCCACCATGTACACCCTCTGCAGGAACAGCCATTGTTCAGTGACAAACAGAGGCTCCTTCCCAGCTTTTCCAGTCACACGCTAATAATCAATCACAATCACACTCTCCTACGCAAAATTTCATCTGATCAGCTGGTTTTTGCTCCAGCCACACAAGTGGAAAGAGGTTTAACTATTTAGAACATCTGGAATCAGAAGTGAAGCAATACTCACTTCCTCACTGGGGGCCAGCTGCAACACCACGGGCGTTTCCTCAGAGAACAAACTATGAATAGCATTTGCAACACTGTCAAGACTGAAAGGAACAGCCTGGAAGACAAAGCCTAGTTAGACTTTTGGTTTAAGCACGGCCTAATGAACTAAAAGAGGATAATTGTGCATGGCAAACTGGTGCAAAACAAAGTTTTCCAAGTTAGGAAGCAGCAGAATTAACTATGTAGAAATAACCTGAAAAACAACTTATTTGAAAAGGGTTTGTGGGTTCATGCTGGACGAGCAACAGCTAAACATGATGGACTTATCCAATATTGCAGAGAACTGATTACAGCAGACAGTGTAATTATACAGGAAAAGTGAGCAGGCACTGCACAGTTACCAATATTTTTGAAGTTACTGTGTGATATTAAAAGGTGTCTGGAAAAAGTCCTGTGACAGAAGAGGTAACAGGCATAAATCTGAAACCAGGAAATTTTATCTGAACACAAGAACAACGTTTTTTTACTCTGTGGATGGTCAAATACCAGCAAAGGTTGCCCAGAAAGGTTGCAGAGTCTCTATCTGTGGAGACACTCAAAACCTGACTGAACATAGCCCTGGTCAGCTGCTCTGGCTGATCAGAGGGTTGGACTAGACAGTTTCAAGAGTTCCCTTCCAACCTAAATGATTGTGGTGCTGTTGACAAGCCTGAGAAGGGTCTTAGCAAAGACAGACAGTGGTAGGAAAATATAACATTGTCTGTTGATTTCTTTTTGATGCAGTATGATGGAATGGTGTCTCAAAGTGCTGTATGTCAAAGTCCTAGAGAAAAACTCGAAAGACCACTAAGAGGATGATTCAGTACATGAAAGAACCAACATACAAAATGTTACTACACACTCAGCTGAAGCAAAAAAAAAGTTGATAATTCTGACTGTGAAATAGTAAGTTAGCATGGGAAGCA
This sequence comes from Scytalopus superciliaris, assembly GCA_013400415.1. Taxonomy (NCBI): domain Eukaryota; kingdom Metazoa; phylum Chordata; class Aves; order Passeriformes; family Rhinocryptidae; genus Scytalopus; species Scytalopus superciliaris. The sequence continues at coordinate 161,133 of VXBX01003168.1, read as the reverse complement.
GACTCTTGGTACAAACATATTAAAAGTAGATGTCTTTGGTCAAACAAGTTACTGGACTCAACACAGGAGGCTCTGGGTGATCTGAAAGGCCTCTCACTTTGTACAGAATTTCTGCTAGATCACTGACACATACAGCCTGATCCATCATTTCAGGGGATATGTGAACCTCGACTGAAGTACAAAAATAAATGAACACCAGAGACCACAGCAGAGAATCATGTACTTGTCATGAAGCCATAAGAGTCACAGAAATCACATGACATTTCCCAATGTGGATACTCACATTCTCAATGGGGTAAGAAAACCCTTTCACAGGCAACGCCAGCTTGTCCACGCCCTTCACTGTTACCAGCACAGTGGCTCGTGGTCTGTGAAACAGATCACCCACTGCAAGCCCAGGCCAGGGAAGGTCCTATGACAAAATAATAACAGAATTTGTATTTCACAGGGAGTATCTCCGTGCAGGACAACCTATTGGAAATTTCATGGGGAAGTAAGTTAATACTAGACTGCTTTCAACATGAGTAATCTGTCTAGAGTCAACCATGAAGAAACTCTTAATTTAAAAGCTGCCAGTAACTTCATAGCAGTCAACACTAATGCATAATGGATATATGAAGACTTATCTCTCCCATAATTAAATGATAAATATTATAGTCTGTATTTAATAAGTGAAGGCTGAATTAAAAACAAAACAAAAAACAACACCCCCTCCCCCCCCAAATAACAAATTAAGCAAAACTAAACTCTTTCACAAAACACCATAGAAAGAGGTTTAGACACACTAAATCACTAATATCTTGACATTTTCAGTATCAGAAAGAAACAGGGGGATAAAAAGAAAGGCATGTCAATCATACCAACAACCTACTAATCTAAAATTTACAAATTTGCACAGAAACAAAGAGATTCCTTAGCAGCTTACTACAGTTATGAATCAGCAAGAGCACAGTGAAGGCTACCTCGCTGGTTTATTCAACTACAAAATAAAAATTCATCTATTTGGAATAAATGCAAACAGATTTCTCCATGTGTGTAAGACATAACTGCTTGGTTTTTTGAAAACCACTTCAACTGGAATTAAATGTCACTGACATGATCTGTATTACCTCAAAGAAACAAAAGAAAAGCCTTGTAAAGCATCATTGGGGACAAAAAAAGAGGTTCAGTTTTATTTTCCTTTAACAGGGGAGGACTATTGAATGACTGTTTTTGAGAATTCCCAACGTAATGCAGTAAGAATTCCTAATTCTTTACAGTGTGCCCACTGCACTGTCAGTTTACGTCCCTAGACTACAGCCTTGATGTGAGCTGCAAAAGATACTTCCTTCCCTGCCTGCTTCTAGAATTTGAAATAATACTAAGAATGAACTATCTCTAACAGACACACTATTTTGGCAAAGGCACAAAGTACTGAAACACATTTTTCCATTACAACCATGACACACCTCTGGATGGCCAGTAGGCCAAGTGGTCAAAATGGGCCAAACCCTGCTGTTTTGCTGGGTGTCTTTACATGCAACACACACAAAGTACCATCCAATATATTGTTTTTTCTTGATAAAATAATCAAAATTTGCTTCTTAGGTATACTGCTCTTATGATTTTGTTACTAGTCTGATGACAAAAAAAGGGCATAATTAATTGACAGCAAGACATTTTCAGACAAATTCCAAAACACAGGCTAAACAGACCTGCATTCAAACCAGCCTTATCAGACCTCTTCCCTAGCTGCAGACTGAAAGAAAAGGGAACTGGCTGCCCTCAGCAGCACTGTGAGAATACCTCAGCCTGCAGATTTGAGTATCTGGCTGCACACAGACACTGCTAGAGATGCCTGGCTGTCACACTTTCACATACTGCTTCAACAGCCATCCCTGCTGAAGCCCAGCAAAATACTCAGTAGACAAGACTGGAATCAATCCAAGGGCTCCTCCTCATATGCCCCACTTCAAACATCACTAAAGCTATATCCAAACACTTAATGTGGGAAAGCACTACCACAAATCATGTTTTTAAGTCTCTGGATTACTTTCTAAGTAACCAGCCTACTTGTTCTTACTGACTCTGCTCAGCAGACAGGTTTGCTGACCTGACAAAACGCCTGCCTTGCCAAGCTATTTCCCAGCCTTCAGAGTTCTCAAGAGCAGAGCCCTGTGGACAGCTCGTGGGCAACAAGAGGTCACTCAGTTTGTGACCACAGAGAGGGGGATACAGCACATAGCTGGGTCTCAGAGGAACTGAGGAACAGCACTGCAAAGCCTGTGCAGGCTTTCTTCTATAGCTGATGATTCAGATGAACCAGCCAGCACAGCCTCTGGGTGCTCACCTGACAGACACAGCCCTGTGCTTGGAAACCACCTCTGACAAGTCACACATTCCTCAACACACACAGGAGAGTGTTTTATATATTCCAGCACATGATGGGAAGATCTGCATGCTGAGTGAGAAGGCATTCCAAAATCAAGACCTGAAACATACCTCTTCAACAGAGAAGCCCATGGTTAATGCAGCTACATCCGGGATCCGCTCGCCAGGAATGGGCCAACTTCCATCTCGGAAAACAACTGACTGAGGTGACCGTAGGATACTAAACTCATCTCCACATACACCTGAAAAACAAACAGAAAAAGCTGTCAGAGTTCTTGCAAGGTTTCCCTGACATAACAAGGAAAAAGAGCATATTAAGAGCTTGCTTTCGCTCTTTCTGCCTCCCTCTCATGCCTGTCAGTTTGTGTAAAACAAGGAATGAGAATCCATCGTTTTTATGCCCTGGAACACAAAATAAGGTTTCTGTACAGCAATGACTATGAACAAAAAAACCCATATCAACGAAAGCAGGACAGTTATTCAAGCAGCAGCACAGTACAGTTCTGTGTGCTCACTAACAGGCTGCGAGCAGTGCTGCAGTTCAGACCTGGTAAAGCAAACTCCCAGTGGAGCCAGGCAGACTCCAAACTCCTGTTAAGCTCACACTGCACCAACAGCCTTGTCTGCTTCCAGGACTATTGGCATAACAGCTCAGTTCATGCAGACAACAGCCCGAGCCACTGAGCCAGAAGTCCAGCAGAGCCTGTCAGTGCTGGCTTAAACTGAGCAGGGCCAGGACAACCTGGATTCTGCTGCACAGCTCCCGTGTCCCTGCCCTGCCTCCTCCACCACCTGATGTTGCAAGGTGCTTTTCCTCCCTTGGATGCAGAGCTGGGCCTGAGCTGGTTGTGTGAAGCCCCAACCTGCAGTACTTCTCATGCTGGGTTTTTGTTTATCTGGGATCCCCCTTCACTCTCTTCCCCATTACCTTGAATAGCGCAGATGACTAAAAGCATATTTTTAAACTGCTTTACAATGAGAATAATTTACTGTGTAATAAAGCTAGAAAGGACTCCACAGGTACAAGACCTGGCCTCTGATTTTAAGCCACTCAAGTATAGCTGCAATCTTGTGCACACAAAAATGTATGTAAATAAACTCTAAAACTTACTTGGTGAATGTAAGCAGTGACACACACAATGCAAAATTTCAGGCATATGCTCCTCAATGAGCAATCTGAGAAGGTTTTTCCAACAGAAAACTAATCTGACACAAGGTATGAGAAAATCAAGCAACAGAATAATAAATATCTCCAAGCCTCTAAGTTGAAGTTCTAATTATACAATGTGTCTGACTGGATACTTCAAAATTACATGAATAAGATACTTGTCTAAAGAAAATACAGCTGTTTAGTCATATGATCACTGAAAATTGATTACTAATCAAAGCAGCAACACACAAGAGTCTTCCAGGGCATCTGCAAATCTAAAGGCTATTTTACAAAAAAAATGCAAGAGTAAAATGATGTGCTGTGCAGCTGAAACCTCCCCTAAGGTGACCTTGAAGATGCTGCTTTAAAGACTGGGTCATGATCAGGCATACAAATGTTGACAGTAAATCTGAGCTATGTTATGATAAACACAGTAAAGGGCAAAGTGCTGTGAGCAAAAGGAAGGAAACAGACTCAACCAACCAATGCATGTGAAAGCACTTTTTACCATTTTTGATGTCTTCATTGGATACCCTGCTCCCAGTTTTAATGGTAACTAAAATTAATTACAATTCTGAAGGACAGAAACGTTTCCACACCTATTTCTTCGAGAAGGAATTTACGAAACAGCTACAAATCTGTGGGATTTCACACGTTCCTCCCCACCAGGCTGTAAGACATTCACGAGTTCTGTAGGACAAACTGGCTTACTTAGGGCTGGATTGCTCAGGCGGATAAAATCAACTAAATTTGCCCCACTAGACCTGTTCAAGATTCCAATGATTAAAACTGAATTTGAAGTTGGGAACACAGGCAGATTCCCTGTAATCGCCTGTGGAATATTTAACCAAATTCCTACCCTGCCGAAAATGCACCTCAAGCTCTCAAAAGCCTTTGTGAACACGGAGAAGTAAGGAATACAGAGGGAAAACTATTTACAGGGCCTCGAAGCGCCATCACAGCAGGCAAAAGAAACCCTGCAGCGACCACAGAAGCAGCTCAGCAGAACACGAACCCTCGTACAGAGCAACAAAACAAGGGGTGCTTATCACGGAATCGAGGCTGGAAGAGACCTCTGAGATCACCCACAGCCAAGTGCCAACCCAGCACTGCCACTGTGACCCCCAAACCACTCAAACATCACCCAGCCCCACAGCCAGACCTCTGGAACACCCCAAGGGATGGTGAACCCACCACCTCCCTGGGCAACCAACTACAGTGCCTGGCCGCCCTGACAGTGAGAAAGTGTCTCTCTAACGCCTGATCCGAATCTCCCCTGCCTCGGCTTATACAGCCGTGTTTTAATATCATTTACATACAATACAAATGCATGCAATTAAACAATCTATCATGTATAGTGATATATGGGTATTCTGTATAATCATCATCATCATGGCTAGGCTACATAACAAACATAAATGCATATTCATGCATTTATATAAGAAATCTATACAAATAACATGATTATATGAGAAATTTGTATAATTCATAATTTAACATGAACCAGCCCTTGGATAGAAAGGGAGAGGGAAGTGGAGG
>VXBX01003168.1:98427-155801 GCA_013400415.1 Scytalopus superciliaris | reverse complement strand
AGGGAGCCGTGATTGACAGGCGAGCGCACCACTCAGAGGGCGAGGCCGCGGCCCCGCCCAGTGCTCGCGGGGGCTGTGGCTGTGAGGGCGTGAGGGGCCGGCGCCAGATGGTTTTGGGCTGTGTTGGGTGCGCGTCGGGCCAGCGGTCTGTATTTCCCTAAAGTTCGACAACACCGACAGTAACGCGTGCAGGGACTGCCCCAGCCACGCCCGTCTCCCTTCAGCTGCCCTTGCCTGCCATAGGAACAGGCGTGTCGTTCATTTTCTGCGTGATATCCCCACAATACGAGCAATCAAGTCGCGAGTATTTCCTGAGGGCTGCGGGGTCTTGGTGAGACTCTGCAAGTACAGGCGGAGAAAACCAGGTGAACTGTGGCATAGTATGGTGGGGGGGGGATGTTAATCCCTCCCATGTCTTTGTAAGTAAAACCGCGTTACGAGCACTTCAAATTAATATTCATTCTTTACTCTCTGTTGTGCGTCCCGAAACAGCTTTTGTAAAATAAACGCAAATAAGCGTTTGTGAGGTAACCTGAGTGCTGCGGCAAAGAATGGCATCAAAATAGCTGTCTCCTGATCGGCTTCCCTGCCTTCGGAACAGGGTTGGAAAAGCACAAGTTTCTTCGTCCAAACTGAGGATTTAATAAAAATACTACGTGGGAAAGAAGGTGCTGGAGTGAGTAAGGCTGTTTTAAAGAAGTTGTTTCTCTTTTAACCATTCCTGTCTCCCCGTTTCGTATCTATGCACGTTGGCAATCCTCACAAACTTCATATGAATATCCTGACACTGTTTTCCGTAAAACAATTCACTCTGGGAGTCACACCGCGACCAAAGAGCATCACCTTAAGTTTTTCCGCCTTTGCAGACTTCAGCATTTGCACTCCCCTTTTCCTTTTCTGACCTCTTGGTGCTCGGAACACTGCAATGCAGTTCTGGAGACAGAAGAGGAATCAGAGTTCTGCATTTGGATATTCTGGTGCTCCTTTCTCTGCTGCTCAAATGGCTTTTCTTCTCGAAATCACAACCATAAACATGGTTTCTGGAGAGCTCTCTGTCTTACATGTTGCTGTTCTCAGCTTGGTTTCTTCTTTGGGAAAATAATAAACAGAAGCAATGCATTTTATTACGAAACGGCCGAGTCTCACCAGCTCTGTACACTGGTTTTTAGTGCCCACTGGGTATATCTGCGTGCCAGTGAAGCCCAGTATAAGAGAATAATACAATCATTTTGTAGGCTGGCAGAGTTCTAGCTATTTTCTCTAGGCTTAATTTAGATCCCAGCTGTGCTTTGAAGAGAGTGAGTTTTTTAATCCTGTAAGCAATACTTGAGACAAAAATCTACGTGCAGTAAAATTATTCTATTAAACTGGTTTCTTTCTGAACTTCTGCTCAGGGTGAGTGAAAAATCGAGGCAATGTGCACATTAGGTCAAAAATTATTTTTATAAAGCCATATATACTCCTGACAGCAGTCACAGGAGCCAAGTGCCAGCTGTAGGCAAAATATCAGTGTTCACTGGCTCTTTTAGTAGGAATTTAGCAGGAATTGCTCATGTGGTGCTTGGATGTTGCCTTTGCCCAGAGCCCTGTCTGTACCAACAGCGTTGTGGGTGAAATAATGGTAGAAGAGGGAATATGAGGAAAAGACTGAGTCAAAGAATCTGCCATTTGTCTGTACTGGACTGCTGTGTTACCATTTGATTTCGTTGTGTCACCACTAAACCTAGTGTAGTGACTAGCAGAGTAATTGTCCCCACCATCGTTTCCAAAATGGTGCTTTATCTGGAAAATATTTGTTGTGATCACTGAGCCAGTCGTGTCCTGTGGGAAAGAATGAAATCCCAGAGCCAGGTGCCATTCAGAGATACCAGGTCCAGAAGCACACGGGATGAGCAACGTCCCCTTTGGTACCAGGATTTACAGCCTCACAGAAAATTTAGGCACAGAAGTTAAGCATAAGCTTTTAAAACAAAATTGAGCAGATGAAACAGTTTTCTGTGATGTTCTCTGACCTTGACAGACTGATGGAACATGAGCTTAAACAGTATGGTTAGTTGGATACCCCCTGTCCAGGTGTGGTGAGGAATGGGACAAGTTTGAAAGACTTTGTTGGGCAGTCAGTTTAGGGGCAGCTGACATCCTGGGAGGTGAGAGACAAGACAGTTGTGCGTGGGTTGGTGATTTATACTGGGTGACAGACAGGTCTCATGGAAAGTTGTTGGTCCTTGCTGCTGAATTGCCTCATGGTCTCCTCTCTCATCCCCGTTTGCAGATTCCATCCATGTAAGCAGAGGCAGTTGTTGGTTCTGCAAAAGTGGACACCAAGGCTAAATAAATCAAAGACAGCTCAAATAATTTCTAAAGGACTCAAAAAAGCCCTTCGAAAGCAATAAGAAACCACACCAAACCTGTTGTTACTGAACTAAATCTTTGGCTGTGTTAGAGCTGCTTTTGTGAAGACTCAAATAATAAGCAAAACGTGAGTGCTGCCCTCTCTAAATGATGGATTTTTCTTCCATATTTCTTTGTGAAAGGAAAAGTGCCTTTCTCTTTTATTTCTATCACTCAATAGCCATCTTAAAGAGGATTGCTAGCTTTCTGTGGGACTGAGTTACAGTTAAAGCCTGCAAATATGCACGAGAAGCCCATTTTAGGGTTCTTTTTGCTACATTCTCTATGCACAGTGACAAATTTGTGATTTTGCAATGCAGCTCCTATAGACGCTTGCCATTTTCTAACATGGCCTCATGTATGACTTTGCCAGCTTCAGGTTCCCTGGAGGTGAGAGTGCCCCTGTACATGTGTTTTGTTGAAGGCAGTCCCAATCCCACGGAGCTTGCAGTGGCTGGAACAGAGTATGAATGAGGTGACTGACTCACCTGAGCTCCCCTAGTGGGATTAGTGGGAAGATGAGGATGGACCTCGCCTCTGTGGTCTGTACTTCAGCCTCTTCTGCCATCTCAGCCCATGAGGGATCTCTCTGCCTTCAGTGATCACAGATTATTTTTTAAAATGCATTTTGCAGACAACACTGCAGCCCACTGAGACTGCAATTTTGATGCAACAGTTCTGAGGAAGATGGTTGCCTGTAATCCACTTAATTTTAGTAGTTTCAAAGTCCTGTTAATCACTATCATTCACTTAAGTTTGATAAGTCAAAACGCATTTTTAGTGTATTTTAATGACATTGAAGATAGAGGGTGAGTATGGTTTTAAGGATATTTGATGTAATTAAAGGTATGCAGCTTCTCTGTGAAATGAACCCCGGGAGGAAGAAACCCTCAAATTGTGGAGAGAAATTAAAAGATGCATGCGTGTGATGCATATGAATGGTAGTTGATTTGTTCGTCGCATTTTCCTTCACCGTTTCCTAATGATTTTGGCAGCGAGGGCTGGAGCGGCCGCCGCGGCAGGTGGGAATGCGCATCCCTAAACCCGAGCGAGCGCTTTGGCACCATCTCGTGGTCCAAGATGCGGCTGCAGCCGCGCTGGGTTTGTAGCCGGATCCTCAGACCGCTGAAGTTAAAGGAAGCACCGCCCTTTGGGAGCGCTTCAGCCGTCCCCTCTACAGCTTCTTGTCTTGTCCGGCTACCCATCCTTCCTGGGAAACAGTGGCTGAGAGCGTCACCGGAGAGGATGGCAGAAATTGAGTCAGAATAAGTGCAGAAGACAGAGGGGTAATGTGTGTGTCTCAAACACCGACAGCCGCCGGATGGCTGTGGAGCCAGACAAGGGTTGTTGGTAATAACACTGTGAGAAAGAACAGGATGTGGCTGGAGAAGGGGCCATATGAAGCTTCGGGCAGCATTTTTCTGGGGCAACATTCTTGTTCTAGCTCCTGGAGATAAGCACAACACAGTACTGCACAAGCAGAGGAATGAGGTCAAGAAGTGGGCATGGAATGTAGGGCGTGGAATCAAAACCACCATTTCCAGAAAGATCTAGAAGAATGGACTGCACATGGTAATTAATTTGTATAGTGAGAAACTTATCTCCAGGGTAGGGAAAACTCATCTCTAAAAAGGTACCCCAGAAAGCCCAGCATGCATGTGCCCCAGGACCTTGGACACCCCAGCTGGATCAACACTGGAGCCAGGACTGGTGATCTCTTTTTCTCTCTTCTTTTCTTTCTCTTTCCTCCTCTTTAATTCATTTCTCTCTTTCTATCTTCCCTTTCAACTTAACCCTTTATCCAAAACCCACTGCTGTGTGCCTATACTATGAGGTCAGGGACTAACACACCAATTTCTATGCCAAGTGTAATTTACTAATAAAACTTTGTAAGCTTTTGTGGACCCTCTGACTTCTGTCGTTCTTTTTGACCACTAGTATCTCTGAATCTCAGGTACTCCCTTCCCATTAAGAGAGGGACATCACAACAAGGAAACAAAACCTTTTGGTGGGAACTAGGGTGAAGCTGGCACTTGCCATTTCCTTCTAGGTCAACGTAGAATTTAAATTTTGCTATTCCATCCCACTTGTTCGAGCTTATGTGGTTTCGTAAGAGGTAAGAAGGCAATTCACTACAATTTATTAGCTTATGGGGAAACTTGCCTTCAGTAGTGCCAGGCTTAATCTTACAGGCAATCTTCAAAAGCTCATAAACTGCACCAGGAGGAGATTAGCACACTTTAGCTGACAACTCTTGAAGCATCTCTGTTCCTAATTCTTGTTAAAGACTGAAGCTGGTACCTTAGTCCAACAGCTAAAAGAAGAGCAAGAGCATTATCCCTTCTCAGAATGCCAGAGCAATACCATGAACATCATCCCTTCTCTAGCACAACTGCTTAAGATGAGCATCAAAACCCAACCTGAACTTGTGGGTGTCGGCCCGTCAGCCACTTGTCACACAGTGATTTGGGGAGTGACTCTCCAGCAGGTCAGAACTCAGCAGTAACTGTGTGTCCATAGCAATGCACAGCTCTGACAGCAGGGTGGGGTGCACTGGGTTCAGTTTGGTGAAAGGTAAAAGCTAATTTACTCTCTCTCCACAGCTAGCAGGTTTAAGAGTTGGCTTCTGAAATTTGCCTTCATCGCTTCTCCAACTGAAAAGAACAAAGGTGGTCTTTTATACTTTTGGTTAATGAGGCCTCTCTGCTGTGACCTTTTGTGTTTTGCAGCCCCACAAACCTAATATCTTGTTACGACTACTGAGCCTTTCTGGAAATGCACCTCTTCTTCCAGTCTGAGGAGATTTAGGATGTCGTGAGAGAGAGAGAGAGAGAGTTAAATTTTACATTCTTCCCCCCATGGGTGAAGAGATTTAATTGAAGTTCACCCAGGGGGGAAGTCACTACCAGCAGATAAACACCTTAGCTTGCTGTTTCTACTAAAATGGTTAACAATGGAGTAGTTAAGACTTAAAATATAATTTGTTGTCATTAAGCTTTTATGTTATCTCCATCCTGAGCTCAATAGAAGCTCCTTTTGAAGAATCCAGGTACTTTAGATATGTCCTATATTTTGAAGGTAATCATTGCAACCATTAGTGTGAAGATTGCTGAGCTAAGCTTGCAGCTTCTTGTTCTTGAGAAGGGTGATGGTGTTTCTATTCTCCCCCAAGTCTGGTTATCCCCCAAACCTCTGTTTTGCATTGGCTGTGGGTCTTCCTTCAATTTACTGAGTGGTTATTCTGATCAGGCTCTTTTGTGGAGTCGGCTTTCTTAAACTTGAGGACGCTGAACTGACTTGTTGAGAGGCGAGATGAGTATCAAAGCGAGGGCAGGGGAAGAGGCAGGAGTGTGGTTCCCTCCCCCTGTTTGTGCTGTCTCCCTTGTGCTTAAGCTCAAGTTGAGGATCACTCCTCAGCAGGCACAGCTCCGTGAGCCAGGTCATGGTGCGGCTGCAGGAGCATCAACATTGCTGCAAGTAGTAACGGGGGAGCTGAAGGTTTGACCACCTCAGCACCAGCATGGATTCATACCTTAATTAAGTGACTATGTATCCATGGCTTTAAGCCAGATTTTTCTTTTCTGTGCCCTTCAAATTAGGCTACCAAATGAGACGCCTGAATACAAAGGTATTGTTTCTCCTGTTGATCACAGTTGTTTAGTAGCAGGGTCAGTTCTACCCAAACACAGCTGTGCTGCATCCTGGGTCTCGTTTGCTACTGCTACTTGTTGTAGGAAGAGTTAGCATGCTTGAGAGCTGAAGGGACAGCAGTGTAATAGTTAACATCTGTAAGACCAAAGAGGAAGCTTAGGGGGGCAATGTTTTTGGTAATACACCATGTGAGAAAACGACCCTTTCCCTTTTGCATCTTACCTTATGGAATTTGAAACCACAGTGTAGCTGCATACACCTTGGGGAGGGTAAAGAACGATTCAGTATTTCAACTGCAAGCTATGGAAAGGCTTTTCCTTTGTCTCATTTAACAATTTCTATAAGTATGTTTTGTTGTTTGCTTTGGGCATTTTCCCTGGTGGTCTCCCAAGCTGATTATAGACTTGTTCAGCTGATTTCAGTCTCAGGGTTTTCTGTCTGTCATGGGGTTATGGGAGAGCTGTTGTCAGATTTAAAACAACCCTTGTGAGGGTCTCCTAGGTTTCAAATAAATAAATAAATAAAAATTCTGTTCATACGGTGAAAGAGAGAAACTGGTCAAAAGCACCCTGAGCTGTGGGTAAGGAAGCAGCCTGAGCAATGGAAAGTGCAGGGCTTTGTCTGAGCTGTTGTGTGAAAGGGCTCTCCAAGCCAGTGTGGGCTTGGCATAAGACAGATAACCTCAGTGGGGTTGGATGGAGTTTACCTTTTAGAGGCTTGAAATGAAATACAAAGGTGATGCATGAAGAGTATTATTCTTATAAGCCTCTGTGAAATGTCAAACAAAAATGTCTTTCATATAATGGTGCAACAGGAGCTGAGAATTGTGCAGGAGAAAAATAGAGCCTTGAAGTAAACAATTCAGTTACTGGAACTATTGGAATGGAAGAGAAAAAAGTTATAACCTGGAATAGTAAGGTAAGGGATTAAAAAATAAACCCATCAAAAAAACCATACAACCTACTTTGTGGGGTGGGTAAAAGATACTTTAGGCTGACACCTTTGATAAAATATTACTTATTCTATTTCTTAACAAACCCAAACAAAAAAATCCAACACCACAATAAGACCTAGAAAAACAAGAACCTTGCTGATAGAAAGCTACTTTTTTGGGGACCCTACTACACAGGCACTGTATACTGTTTTTACATATACTAATCATGTAACAGACACTGTCTGATTTACATTTGCAGAATTCAATGTTTTGGGTTTTTTTTTACTGAATATCTATACAGACTGTTCTTGGAGCACATTAAAAATATTTACCTTACAAGCAATTCAAAACATGAATGAAACACAAAGGACTGCTACACCTATTAGTAACGGGGTAGCAGTGTCATCAGCAACATTGAGTCGTGAAAGTGCTTTGCTGTATTTCCCTGAAGCAGCTCAGTTTGCCACTGCTGCTCACTCCAGCCACTGTTTTTACTTCAGCATCTACTAAGTATCAGAAAAGTTGCTTTCTATTGACACAGAACAAGGAACTTGGTTCAAGTAAAGGTTGCCCCCAAAACTATGCTGTCTTTCTTTGGAAAACTTCTGCCTAGAACATTCTTGTGCCAATAAACGCGACATTCCAGCGTAGTGAAACTGCAGTGACACTGCATTGCTCTGTGCTGCATTTGGCTCTTAAAAGGGGACATTGTAGTGGGAATAAATCACAGTACTTATCCCAAACACAAGAGCTCATAAAATTCTTTCAGTGATGTCTTAGGCCAGTGTTCTGGAACACTGCAGTGATTTTTAAAAGCTGCTGTGGTATTAGTTCATTTGCAAATTACTTGTTCTGAGATGGCATTTTTGTAAAACTTATGTAATAAAAATTAAATAATGATAATGTTTTTTAAAAGAGAGGTATTAAAAGCGCCCTGTTCTGCAGACCAAAGCACTAATGTGCTGGGCAGCATCACAGCATCAAACAAGATGCTTTGCATCATTAACATTAAATGAAATGGCTTAACAAGCCAATAAATGATGAGAGTAAACCAAAGTTATCACACAATGCAGTTTTCGAAAGTGCCAGAAACAGATTTTCTGAAGCAAATAATTTTCCAATAAAACTAGATGGAATTAAAAGGAACATGTTTTTCTGATTACTGAATGCAAGATCAGTTAAATACTATTTTGCATATTCAGAATACTGTATCCTTGGCCTTCATAACATCCCAGCGAAACAGAAAGGAGGAGTGAGCACCATTTTACTTTGTAAAACACGCAAATAAAGGAATTACATCAGGAATATTGGAAAAAGTTTTGCCTCACTCTGAAATCCATATGGTACTTAAAGATTTAAGTCCTGCTTTTTCTTTATTTTCTAAGTCTGCAGAAAGCCTTTACACATTGCATTCTGTAGACAAAGCTATGGACAGAATAGTACTTACAAAAAGGTGGGCCATTTTGGAACCTGTGGTGTTCCACTATGGAAAGCTTAGTTTTTACAGTGTGGTATGTACGTGAGTCAGACTTTACAGTTACAGACAAGAAGGTAAGTTTCATGCCCCAAAAAGCTTAGTCTAGGGCAAGGATGGGAAATACTTGCTGTTGGCTGGTTGTGACCTGTGACTAAATTTCATGTTGTTGGATTCTTTAAATTTTTAGATAAAGTAAGTGGTAATGGGACTAGACAGGTCTCTCTGACCCTCAGTGAGGAAAAGCCCATCCCTAGGCTAACACAGAGTTGGTCAGATTAACATGCCTCTCACTTCTACTTTGTGTCTGTATGCATAGCTACAGTCCTGGGAGCTAAATATTTTTCAGATCCAAAATTTATTACTTTTCCTTTGGAAGATATTTTTCTCTGTGCCTCCCAAGAGTACAGGGTGGCACAGATGAACCTGAGAGATTTTATCAGACTCATTACTGCAGAACCTGCACACAGCGTTCTCAGACAAGAATATATTCTGTCCTTTTGACATTCTTGTGCCTTTAAAACAAACCCTTCACATTTGTGCATGCCCAGCCAAATTCAGCCATGGCAGTGCCAGGCCTTCTCCAGTGACTTCAGTAGTTATAATTAGCATTCGACTGTTATATACCATTTTCTCTTCCAAACTCTGATTAAGGAAAACACTTGTGGTAATTATGAGCATCTGTTAAGTCCATGGTATAAGCCCACAACATCTTCTTCATAAGCGGGAGAGTGGGAAGTATTTCTTTTTTTGCTAAAGTAATTTCCTGAGGGGGGAAAAAAGTATTTTGGCCCATTCCTAGAATAGAAAATTGGGAATAGGTTTGGTATGGTGGTTTCTTGGGTCAAGCAAGCAATAAATCCATGCAAAGAAGTAGCTGAAAAGACTCTTGGGGAGTTCATGGATTATGCTTGCCTTCAATTAATTTTTGTTTTATTTAACTTTACATTAAGAACCCGCTTAATGTTTTCATGAACTGGTGTTCCCATCAGATATTATTTCTCTCTCAACACATTGCAGTGAAAGGAATTTTGAGACAAGCCCCTCATAATTCCTGAAACTCCTCCAAGTGCTGGTCATACCTAATTTGACTGATTTTGATTGCTCATCGCTTCCTTTTCGCAGCAAACCCCACCCTCCTTTACTGATGGACAGAGAATGCTCCAGGATCCTTTCCCCTGACAGAAACAGGACTTAGAAAATAATGAGAGAAAATTCTCCTCTCCCTCTCACTGCTGTTGAGCAGAGCAATGGGCTGCTCCATTCCTCTGCTGAGAGATGACTTTAACAGAAGTGCAGATCCAGTGGTGAGAATTTGGAGTTATTTCTCTTGCTGCAGGGGAAATCCCCGTGGTGGTGGTGACTTTCTTTGCAGAGAAGTCCCACTGGAAACTGCCTGTTTCCCATGGATGTATCTCGCTCTGAACTGTCATCATGATGCCAAGCACTTTTTTTCCTCTTTACTGGTGAGGTGAGGCTGCAGTCTTTCTCTGAGGGGTCTGAGAACCACAGAGGTGGATTTGGGCAAGTGTGTGATGGATGCTCCATGCAATCAGTGTGACGATACTCCATGCTCTAAGGTCTAGGTCACAGATACAAGCAGTGAAATTTCAAACAAATATAAAGGGCTACAAGCAAAATTAAAACTAATATGAAAAATAAAGCTTTAGAAAAACAGTTTTCCACATGAAACTTGGCAATTTATTGTGTTTTATAGTATTTTAATTGATGTTTTCTCAAAAACACATCGCAGACCTACGCAACCGACCCCTATAGCAATGGCATTTTCTCTCTGATTACAGGGGGAGCTTTGAGTCAGGCCCTAAAGCTTTGAACTTGCTCTTTCCTGTCTTTGAAACAAAATGATGGATCAATTGTCAAAATGGAGAACAAAACAACTGGGACTTTTGCAGGGTCCTTTCCACCCTGAATTAATCTTCCAGAGGTGCTCAGCTCCTGCTGGTGCCTGTGCATTGTGGTCAATGGTTTCCTTGCAGTGTCTGCACTCTCTTCATATTTTGGTGAATTCTGTATTGGTGAGTGCAGTTGAGCTTGATTTTGTAAGTGCTTTTAGGATCTTGGAGCATTGTTGGACAGCCTTCAACGGTATGTATGTGACAGCATGAGCATCTGGAGGGTTTGTGTGCAGATAAAGCATCTGTGATGTTGGGAAATCACTGTAGTGTTTTTGCCAAAATGAAGTTGAAATGTCCATATCTAATTGAATGGCAGCTTTTGAATCACAAACTGGAACTTTCCATGCTACAAACACACACATGGATCTTATGGCAGAAAGAATAGTTTCCAAATCAACACAGGGAAATTATGCAGCTAACTCCCTAGCACAATTAGAGAGTACTAAAGGCATGTGAAAACAAAAGTCATTTTTAAAGCTAACAAAATAATCGCAGGTTGAGGTTTTTCCACAGCTTTATAAAATGAAGCCAAGGATCATTTCTGTGCCAGGTAAAAGTTTCGGTCCATAAAGAGCAGCTGTGTTGCGCTACTTTACACAAAACAAATAAGCCACTAAAGTTTTACAGGACATGGTTATACCAGACTCAACATGCCTAACAAAGAGGCTCTACTAAAGAAAAAAAAAACTATTTTTTTACCTAAAAGAACTTGTGTGTTTCCATGCTTTAGGGAAGGTGATTTAAGGGCTGATGTCTTCTTGGTTATGCTACAAGTTCAATGATCTGAGAGACAATATAAGTGGAGAGACTGCATGTCAGCTGATGGATGAAGCTGATGTAATTAAATTCAGGTCATCATAATGTAAAAAGAGTTTCATTGAGATAAATAGTGTCTGCATACCTCAGCCTTGCAGATTGTTGATAATACATCCCCTAAAGTGCTAATCCCAGCCCTCGTTCTATCTGGAGCTCTGTGAAGTGACTGAAAAGGCAATCATACTTAAAAATTGGACACCCTTTGTGAATTAGCAATGGCTTGCCCATAAATCATCCATAGGAGCTTTCTGCAAAGTGTCTGGCCCTTTCCAGCTTCTGTCTGTAAAATATTTAAGTTTAAACGTGTTTGGTAGAAATGGGGTACGTGGGGAAGAGTTGCAGAGACTGTGCTTGAAATCCAAGTTTACCTGAACTTCAGCAACAGTATTGCAGTACTCCTGCATTTAGGATGGAAAAAAGTGGGAAACTCCAAAGCCTGTCTAGCTGTTGTGAGTGCTAAACAACAGTCAGGGCTGGTTCTCCAGCTCCTCATCGCTTTTGGGCTGGTCAGTCTGACAGTGGGGAATTCTCAACATGCCAAGGGAAATGAAGCTGGAGGGAGGGAGAAGCTCCGCTCTCATGGCACTTCACTGGCTCCAGCCCTGCAGGGATCATGTCCAGTTCTCACAAGTTCCAGCACCCCGTGATGAGAGGCTGGGTGAGGGCCAGCATCGTTTGAGAATCAGCACAGGCTTACTAGCATCCCATCCCTTCTCCCGGGCTTAACATGTCTTGGAGCAGCGAGCAATCTGGCCCCCTCCTCCAAAAGCTCATGTCATTTCTTCCATGTCCTGTGTTGGCTGAGTCCCTCCCCAGTGAGCAGGAGGGTCAGCTCTGCTCAGTGCAAGCCATTTTCGCTGGGTTTCTCAGAGAGAGACTGTGTTTCAGCTGAATTCAAAGCAGCTGAACAGTCAGGAAAAAACATTTCTGCTTGTCCCTTGTGTCTGTCTAGATCTGGCAGTCAGTGTTTTAGCACATTATTATCTTTTAATTCCCATAGTTATTGGGCATTGTCCAATTCATAAAATGAAGACTTATTTGGGCCTTGGGGTAAGTATGGTGAAAAGATGAAGAAAGACAGCTGAGGGGAAAGGTTCTCATTTTTCCTAAACTGTAGGTAGTTATTTCAGGTTTGGAATAAAGGTTTCAGATGAGTCATTTGTTATCCAAGTGTTGTGGGGGGAAAAAAAAGAGTCTTGTGTTGGGCAATTTAACAGATTTTATTTTATTGCTATTAATGTAAGCTTCTTATTCAAGTATTGATAAATAAAGAAGACAAACACACAGGGAAAATACCACTTCACTCTGTGAAACCTTCCTTCCCTCACTGCACACCATGCTTCATGCCCTTGCTGAGACAATGAGCATCAAAGAAGGTCGTGATCAGTGCTGGTTTTTCCTTTTCTTTTTCACTGCTCCTCATTTCTTACTCAAATGCTCTGATGAGGTTCTCCCACGGGCCACAGTCCCCCCAGAGGTGTACCTGCTCCAGAAACTCCTCACCCTTGCCCCAGCTTCTGCTTTCTCTGCTACTACTTTTCCCTGGATTGAGCTCCTCTTGTTCCTCCCTTTTCTCCAGCATCTCCCCTGCATTGGTGTTTCTCTTGCCCCTGCTTGGGCACCTCTTCTTGTTCTGTGCCTGCTCTGGCATCCTTCCTTCTCTGGCATCTCTTCTTGTTTAGTGGCTGCCACCTTTCTTAAATATGTTTTTACATAGGCACCATATGCTCCTCTCGCTGGTTTGATCTTGATGCACAAGTGGGTCAGTGTTGTCTGTTGCAAAACCAGCTGGAAATGTCTGTGACCAGCACAGGGCAACCCCTCCTCTCCCACACAGGTCATCCCTGCCGCCCCTTCTCCTGCCAAAACCTTACAGTTATGCCCAGTATAGTGAATCATTCCAATTATATCTCTCTTTAATGTATACTACACTGATTTCTGTGAGCACATTTGTTCTCCTGTCTTCAAGTGCATCTGGCTCTGGTGCTCAGCACCTTTCAGAGTTGAGCCCTGAGTGAAAATTGCCATAATTGTAGCAATTCTGTCTTATAATTTATCTTGCATGTACACATACTTATACACTTTATTGGCTGGCAAAGAAATCTTGGAACTATCCATAAATAAGCTCAAATAAATTAGAATATGTAAAGCAGTTTAACACAAATGTGAGTATTTTTGAGGTTTGGGGAAACATGGCTAATTTTCAACATTAATTTTTCACCATCCTCTGGTTTCTTCATCTGTTAATGAATTTAAAAGGCAGTGAACGTTACTGTGCCGTTTCTGTGAAATAAGAAATCTATCATATGTGTGTTATTGCACACATAAAATACTAGTTTATAAAGTTGAACTCTGGGTTATTTGATCAGTTCAGACTTGAATCCCTGGGCTGAACACAAGCCAGATTGCTAGGTCTGTGCATAAATAAATACCTAAACTATTTCTGGGTGATGAGGTACCTGGGTGCCAGACATGCATTCAGCAAGCCTTGTTGTCTGATCACATATCCAGTTGCTGAAAGTCTGTTTATAAGTTCTAGTGATCCCTGTCTAGTGTCCTCTTTTCTCCCTACTCCTTGGATTATGGCACAGTCTGGGGCATGGGTGTACCTGACAAGGAAAAATGAGTTTGTGCAGACCTTAATGAAGTCAAGAAGCCATAAGCTATGTGCGTGCCCCACGTGCTCTTTATTTTATAGCTATATATTTCAAAGCTTTTATCTTTTATTGTTCCAAGGTGGGTATGAAAACGTTAGACCTGCAGAAGGGCATAAGCCACCACAAGGCACATGAGGTGATTAAGTCTGATATTTAGAGCATCAGCCAGAATCTTACAGAAACGAGACTGTGTTAGCACCATCAGTGCTCTTCACCACACCCCTCCACTCCTGCACATGGCACTGAGGTTCTCCCCTCCCTTCCTGCAGCCCAGGCACCCCAGGCAGTCACCAAACCACAGTTCCCTTCCCTGGACATCACCCTTAAAGCCAACTGATAATGCTTGGTCACTCTTGGTAACTCTTGAGCTACCTGAAGCTCACAGCATTATCTATGACACTGAAAAGTGGATTTCAGTAGCTGCCAGAATTTCTGCATACTGTCACCTGAGCAGTCTAAATCCCCAAATCATTTACCTTAGAAACACAACATACAGGAATATATATACGTGAATACATTTTTTTTAAGCTCATGTCCCTGCTCATTGACGGAGGTTTGGACCAGATGACCTTTAAAGGTGCTTTCCAATCCAAACCATTCTACGATTCTATAATTTCTTTTCTGCTATGTGGAGGCAGTTGCATGCAAAGCTAGCACAGCTCTATTGTCCCAGAATAGCCCTATCCATGCTGTTACTTATTTTAGGAACACATATGGCCTCTTTCTTTAGCATTTGAGCATCTCACAGTCCCAGTGAGACTATTTTGCTATTGTCTTCCTTTTTACACATGGGGGACTGAGACAGAGATACGGGATGACTTAAAATAGTGCGAGGCACTTTGCATTCCCAAGGAGGAGTCCTGCAGATAATACAAGAACTGCTCTTTTGCCTCTGGTAGGACAAGGAATGGACCCTGGGCTTCCTGAGTCTAGACTTGCTGCTTAACCTCTTGACCATGTGTTTTCATGGCAAGCCATTCTTTCCCTTCAAAGATGCATCATGGATTTCCAGCACTCACTTTCTGATTAATTTTCACCGTAATGCAGAGAGCTAAAGCAACTTTACCACATGTATTGCAGGAAAAGCATCCTAATTGCTCTGGTTGATTCCAGTTTGGAGAGCAATAGACCCTTCCTAACAAAAAAGTAATAGGCCAATCATTCCTGCTCCTCCCCTACTCCACACACATTTGCAGATGGATCCATATAAGCATTTAAACTCCAGGTGAAAAACCTTGGTCCCATCCTGGGCTTCCCATCTTTGACCTCGCAGTGGAGTGTCTGCTCCAAAAACGATGTTCTACCTTAAGCCGTCTGATTTGTGGAGCTATAGCCCTGATGAAGTACAAGCCAGGACAGCATTTTTGACCTCTGCTTCCCCTTCCTTCAAGGTACAAGGGGCCCCTGAGCTCTCTCACAGCTCGCTGCCCCGTGTCACGTTCCTTTCCTAGGAGGACAGCTGCAGAGCTCTCAGCCGAGCAAGACCCCGTGGCGCGCGCCTGCATTTTCCCATCAGCTTTCCATGAGAACAGTGCAGCTCTGGTTGGCAAGTGCTGGCCAGAGGCCTGGTGCTCCAATTCCCTCCCTCTGTGCATGAGGGACCTGGCCTGCAGCCACATTCTCACATTCCCCAGGCAAGGGAGGGCTACTGACCTGGGAGAAAACGCTGGCCACAGACCTGACTTCCAATGCCTTTTGTACGAGAGAAGATCACTTGAGGCCAGGTCATTCCTATTCCGTGTTGAAAATCTAGAAATCATGGCTTTATTTGTTTACAAATAGACCAAAATAGAATCCTTTGGATATGTGGAGCACTCCCATCTTTGGATCAGAAAGCACTTCGTAAAGCATTGAATTAATTAAGCTTAAGAAACACTCCAGGGATACAGAAGTATTATTACCCATATTTTAAAGATGAGGGAATGGAGACAGAAAGAGGATAAGGAACTGGTGTGAGAACGCACACTGAGTCACTTGTAAACTCAGAAATTAAACTTAAATTCAAGATTTTATATCCTTTCCTGCAGCTAGAGTTGGCTAGAAAATGGCTGTTTTCATCGGTGAAGACATATACCCCTTTCTATTATAAATAAATTATAAACATTTTTGGTCAGAACATTTTATAGGCTGGCATCTATCTGTAATTTTCTATAACAGTCTTCATAAACATTCAGTTCTTTGGTATCCATAAATCTGAAGTGCACGTTCTTGTCTAGGTGATGAGAGGAGAGTTAAGGTACAATTTCCACCAGTTCTAAATAATAGAACCACATTCCTTGTAATAAAACCAAACCAGATAAAAGTTTATATAGGTCCAAAAATTCAATTAAGACCTGACAGTGGTGAGTATAAGAACAATGGATGCTTGTTTCATCTTATACCTCTGATTTCTAATTTGCTGACTTCCCAAGAGGTACCTTCTCCTAATGAGTTCCCTTCCTTGCTCACATTGGTTTTGAGAATTACACCATCCTCTTTTTGGCTTGCTTATCATTGCTCATAGTAAATATCCTCAGGGGTATATAAAATAAAGCTAGAAAATAGAAGTAGGTTTCCAGTCACCCAAACAGTGATGTTCTGGAAAAGTGTCCCAGGAAGAGTGGTGGTGGCAAACAATTTAGCTTGGTAATTTTATGGAAGAGATTTTGTGATGTCGTTTCTGTGATGGATAAGCTCAGATTCAATGACCCATGAGATCTTTTCTACTCCAATGTTATTAACAGAAAACGTTACTGATAAAGCAGGACTTGGGACAGAAGTGAGCTCATTTTCTCAGCTCAGAGTTTTCTCAAGTGTGCTGGGGGTGTGGTGGTGAGCAGCTGCTCTGGTCTGGAAAGGGGACAGGTGCATCTAAACCATGGGAAGCAAGGAAGAGTCCCGAATTCTGGCTCTGAGTGCCCTGGTGATGCTTTGACTGCACCTGGAGGGGAGGTATGGAAACTTGCCTCTCTCCCTGAGCCCTGTGTGAGCCCGTGGGTAGGGGGACAGTGATGCATTTGTGGTGCTCTCCAAGAGGTGCCTTGGGAGCAGCTGGGGAGTCACAGTGTGCTGGTTTGGTGCACAAGTAACGAGAAAATACCATTTCTGCACAGTCTTTTTTCATTAGTGCTTTTATACTTGAAGAGTTCTCACTTCTTTGAAACCCTTAGAGAACACCAGTCAGATTAATGTTGGGGGCCACAAGCAACGTACACATTGGGTAAGTTAGGTTCAGTTTCCAAAAGCAAAACTTAAGACTAAAGAGAACATCATAAGGAACAATGATATTTGAATTTTTAAAAATAACTATCACCTTAGAGATCTCTCTCTTCATTGTAGTAATTAATTGATGTCCTTCCACTAATGTGTATGTAGAAATAACCCACATATCAAAGTAAAGATTAGGAGATTATTACCTGTTTTAACATATAGTGCTGAAAATATTAATTTCCACTAAAAACACTGCAGCTGTTTTCACCTTCATTACCTTTGTTCATTTGACTTAGCCTAATGTTAGAACGAAGCTAGTCCATGGTAGTGACATCATTCTATAATCAGACTTTACTACTTTAATTTCAATTAACTGTTGGGGAAAAAAAGCTTTTTAGTGTAGTTTTTAACTGTGAAAGTATTTCTTTCCTGTTGAACTATATATCTCAATTAGAAGAAAAAGTGTTGCCAAATGAGCTGGATTGTGGGCTAGACCCAACCTGTAAAACATGGATTTGAATCCGGATTTTAAATGCTAGAAAGTGTCACATTCCTGTCTATCTTCATACAAAATCTATTCATTTAGAGCTCTTAAAGGGAAAAAAAATACTACTCATTGTGAAAGGTATCAGAGTCTGGCCCAAGTGGTCAGGCTTCAGAATTTGATCCAATCCATTAGAAAAATAGGTACCATGCAAAATGCAGTGCCAGGTTTAAATGTACCAAAGGTTTGAAAGTTTTTGTGTAATGTTTGGGGTTTGAATCTAACCCTATGGGTCCATCAGAAAATGGCTTTACTTTACAGTTCCAGGACCATCTGTGTTGTGGTGAAGGGTAGCTAAAGGCAAAAAAAAAAAATGACCTGTATTAATCTAAAGTTCAAAGCCTGAAATGCGCAAGTAGGGGAGAGGAAAGATGTCGTTTTCTCCATGGTAACATGGATGTGTACGCACCTTTTCATCTGTGAAACAGAGAATGGCTTTAAATGCTTTGGAGAATCCTCCCTACTTTGGGAACGTTAGGGCTTTCTTTCTGGAACAGTGGGCACGGATCAGTTGATTGAACCATCTTCCACCATTTCTCATTGTTAACCCTTCGTAACTTCAATTCATGTTGGGGGTGTAGAAGCATCTCCCTCTGAGTCACTTGACACTTTTTTCCCAGCTGGTAGCTTATGTAGCTGAATGCTCCAAAAGTAAATATAATTTCTTTAGCTAACTGACCTTTCCCTGAGCGAGATCACAGGAGGGGCCATGCTGTTACTCTGCATCCTGAAACTCAGTGAAATATCCTTTTATCATATGGTGAGGACACGATCATCGACACTTCATTTTATTTTGCAAATAATTCCGCCTCTTACATGCAACTTTCTCTGAAACTAAACCAACTGTTGATGTTCACCTTGGCAATTAGCAGGATGGAAAGCAATAAAGACTTACTGGTAAATTTGGATGCAAAGTCTGTGTTATATATATATCGTCTAGTGAAACAAACATGAGGGTTCTGTAAGCGCTCTGTTTTCTTTTGTGCCGTGAGGTCTTGAGCCACAGCACTGCATGCTAAAGAACCCCAGCAGTTTGTGAGCAAGGAGTGTTTATTTATACTTGGTAAATGTGGTGGTGCTTTTGCAGTTATTTGTAGTTATTTCACGTTTCTGTAAACCAAGGCGTCTGTACATCAAGCAGATTGGCAAGAGCAGGGAGATCTTCCATTCAGGGTGTCTGGTGGCTTTTTTGCTCGAATAGCCCTGCAGTCTACTGGAATGTAAGCTTGGCTGGTGTTTGTGCTCATTCCCAGCAGAGGAGATGCTATCACAAGAGTGTTGTTTCCAGCAGCATTGGTTGGCAATGCTGCCTTGTAGTCCCTTCCCTGCAGCTCAGGCTCCCTTTCATTATGCCCCACCAAGTGCCTTCTTGAAAATCCTGGTTAGGCTGCTCTTGATTCCTTATTCTGAATGGGATCAACTGAAGTCCCTGGCCCAGGGGAAGCCTGGGTTCCTGGAGTCAGGGGTCCTGAGACTAAACATCCCAGCAGCACCATCACTTAATGACAAGAGGTTTGGCATGGACACTGCCTTAGATTATTCTGCATTTATGCCAAATCTGTTTCAAGAGGTGGCTGACTTCCCCCCGCACTCTGGGAGCCAGCCACCTCTTGGAGAGTCATTTCAGTAAAATTACATCATCTCTTTTGAGGGAAATATTCCAGCTCATTGGGTTTTTGGTTTGAGAATTCAGCTGTTACTTCTGGATTCTCTGCCTTCAGAGAGCTATGGGAGAGGGGCTGATACATCACATATAGAGGCAAAAAAAGGAACATTCATATTCTTCAGCTGTAAGTCTTTTAATAAACCACCATCACGTGTTTTTGTATTACTTTGCTGGTTTCGTCCTATTTTCTGCTTCCTATGAATGTAGCTAAGTGCCAAAGACCCAGAAAAAATAGTTCACTTATATCAAGTCTGATCCTCCCATGTGCTGAGCACTTATTAGCTTACAGGCATTTTTCCAATATCACCAAAAGAGATTAATGTAGGGATATTAGTCTGAGCAACTATCACCATAATATCTAAGGCCCTAATAATGAAGACATTACAGGTGAGGCAGGTAGTAACTCTTTCACTTAAGCTTATATGACACTTCCCATTATAAGTGTTTTTTCAGACCTTTTACCAAACTTTAACTGTTGGAATTTTAATTTTCCATTCTACATAACCTAAATTGATTATAATTTTTTTTTTCTGTGGGAGGGAGACAGGACTGATGAGGTTTCATATAAGATTAGATATTTCTCAAAATCCGTCTGGCTGTAATACTTTGCTTTTCCCGTGTTGAGTAAGAACTTCAGTGCATCCATAGCAGGAACAAAGTATTAAATGGGGGAGATCCTTCCTGTTGGCAAGGTGCACTTTTGCTGTAAGAGTCATATTTGGCCAACTTATGAGCCTCTAAATATTTTGTATTTCTGATCTGGAATGTTCTAGAGCATGAAAGGACATGCAAAGCTGAATTTTTAATGTAAATGTTCAGTGAAACTAATCTGCTTTTTCTATGGTTGGGGGAAGTAAAATGTTTTTTTCTGCCTCCTGGAAACACTGGGCCTCCAATGTCTACAAGATAAGGCAGGCAAAAATGATGGGAGAATGTAGACTATGGAGATGTCCAGTTTTTAACTTACTTCAAGATCAATACTTGAAATCAGTGTTTGAATGTATACCCCACTGAATTAGTGGTAGATCTGAAAAAATAAACACAAAGATGGTATTACGATCAATTACAGTTTATCAAATAGCTGGGAAGAAAATGTTCAGGAGACCCAGCACTGACTGATCAACTAGAAAGATGACTGCAGCTGAATGTTTTAAGGGCTACCTGGGGAGAAAGGAAAAGGGAAAGAGCAGAGGTTGTTAAAAGTCTTCTTTACCCTGTAGTTGCTTCGTTTCAAATATAAGCAAAAGCCCAGGTTGCATCAGGCTTGCCTTTGTGCCATCTGGGCCCCCCCACACAAAAGAGGATTTCATGGCACTTCTCTTAGGCATGGTAGCCAAAAAGAGATTTCTTTCTGAATATATAATCTTTCACTGCTTCTACGGCTTTCTGTCTTCATTGGCAATCACATTTCCAAAAGAAAGCTCGGTGCCTTTTATCAGCCACAGGTGGGACTGCATCTCCACCGTGAGAGAAGCCCCTGGCAGAGGCCAGGAGGTGTTTCCTGCCATCTTCCATGTGCAACACGCCAGAGTTCATGCACGGCCATCCAGCTGAAATCTGCTTAATGACCCAATCTGTGCCTGAGCATTTCTGGCGGAGCTCAAAAAGCCGTCTTTGCAAATGTGCTCTATGTGTTTGTTTACTTGGCACAACACAGAGACACCCGAAATGGTTTCCAGTGGGGCTCGTTGGGCCAGGTGGAGCTTTGCAGGGCTGCAGCTATGCTGCCCCTTCTGCCATGCACACTACTGCTCACCCAGGCCACCCTGTCCCCTGAGAGCCTGGGTTAGCAAGGAAGGGACCTTTAAAAGACTCATGAAACCCTGCAGAGGTGGGGAGTGTGAGGGGTACCTCTTCCTGTCGGAAAAGTCTGGCTCTCTCCTGGCAAGGCTGAGCCTGTGGGTGAAGAGTTGAAGTGCTGCCTGACAAAGATCTGCGCAGTTTTTGTTCCTGCTGAGCATTCCAGGAGAGTCTGTCTTACAGAAGTCATGGAGGCAGGCAGAGCTGGGTATCCACGGGGAGCTGTGTAGACTGTCAGTGCATCTACTCACCACCTTCAGCATGCCCTCCTCCTCCTCGGTTGGCATCAGTCAGTCTGCAGGTGGTTGCTTGCCCATCCTTCATTGGGCTCCGGGTGACTGCTAGGCTGGGATTTGTGCCGGTGGAGAGCAGCCTCGGTGGGATTTCAGCACGTTCAGTGCAAGGCAACTCGTTAACACAGACAGATGTTGCAGTGGGGAGGGCTGGAAGATAATCTGCCTATTAATCTGCACGCTCTCACTGTGCTGTCTGAGGCCTGAGACAACTAGTAGACAAGATCTCCATTTCACATGGGGTTTGCTCTCTTTTATTGTGGGAGAGAGTCAGTTTTCTAGCAATCAAATGCAGTCTGACATTTTAACTTCCTCTTTTACTGCTCTATTTGCAAGAAAACATCATTCTGGCTTTCAGAGCCAAAGGATACAGCATCATAGAAAGTTTGAGTTGCACTCTCCCCATTTTTGCAGCCTAAAAGTTAAAAGCGAGTTATAGTCTTTTTTAAATAAAACGGGTGCTGCTGTAAGGTTGAAAACAGAAGCTGATTTACATGCGTGCTTCCTCGGATAGTGAACTGCTTCTCTGTCTCTGGTACCTGAAGCTGGGACTCAGAAGTCACATGCATTGGAAACTGGGAGAGGTAAAAAGTAGCGCTTCTCTTGGATTCCACATTCACAAATGGTATTTTCACTGCATTTTGTAATTTTTTTTTTCAGTGTTTTTAAAACTGATTTGTTCATAATATTTTGCGGTTTTTAAGCTATTACCACTCCTTTTAATTGCCCACGCACTGCTCCCCTGAAAACAAGAGAATGTAAAAGTCAGTGCTGTGCTACGCACGGAAGTGTTAAGTGAGTGTTAATGAGCTGCCACATCGGCTCCGAGCCATCTCTGGAAGCCAGCACAGTAAAGCAGAATTTAAAGGCCATCAAGTCCATTTCATGGCTGCGAATCCTGACCATGTTTTGCAGTGAAGTAGATGTCCTTGTTATCTGGATGCCAGTTAAATGCTGCCAGCTCAATGTGTGGACGGGAAAAGCTGCTTTTCTGTGTCTGGAGCGATTGTTTTACTGCACGCACCTCGGATAGGCACTGGTCCTCATCTGCACCACATCTGCAAACTGAAGAATAGTAAAAGCTTTTGGTTCAAGAGGAAGTAGCAGAGACCACTGGGTGCTTGATGTGAAGCAGCTACAGAACACAAGGAGAGAATGGCTGGCATGTGGTGGTGGCTAACAGCCTTCGAATACATCTGAAAATCTCTTTTGTCTCAGTGTGGCAGAAATGTCTTTTCAACTAAAAGTGAGCCATGGAAATTCTGGAAACGATTACAGTGAAATTAAAAAGAAGCCTCATTTGCAATCAGTGTCCCGTCCACATTACGCTGCTGACTGCCATGTTCACAACACAGCCATTCTGCAAAGCACTATTGAAGGCAACTGTGTCTATTTTCTTGTGAATATCTTTTCTCTTCACCTTTTTATCAAAGTGGGAGAGGTGGTAGTACTATCTTCGCCAGATGGACCAGATGGTAGAAAAATAATGTAGGGAAAGGCAGTAAAAGAAAACAGGAGGGGCAAATAAGCTCCTGGCAGCAGGAATTAGGTAGTCATTGGACAGGATGGTATTAATTGCCCTTGGATCTCTTTGCAATATCCCCTTTTTCTCCTTCTGTACTAAGATATTGATAAGCATATTTGAAGAACCTACATGGGATGAAACTCTCTCTTCCACTGCATGAGTTAGAAAAAGACGAAGAACTCATCTCTCTGCACCCTTCTCTTTGGGGAAGACTAACCAAAATACAGACACTCGGTGACATTGATGTACAGAGCTGTCAAATCTCAGTTCTGTTGAGGCCATCAGGTGGGCATCTCTGAGAACCACACCACTGCACTGGGTGGACTGTGGGTATGTGGTGGTGGGCATAGTCAGTCTCCTACCACCCATATCCATTCCAGTAAAGATGTAACAGTAAGCCCTGTCTGTGCCAGCTTGTGCCCAGAAGTTGCACTGTCTTGCTGAGATGAAGAATATTTGCTTGAGCTCAGTGCCATGAAAACACAAGTGTCAGTTCTCTCTGCTAGGATCCAACATTATACATATTTTATATATATATACATCATAACATCTCAGGTCTGTAGCATCCTGGAGTTTGATGTCCTACTGCTCTGTTGCACCGTTGTGTATGACTATTCAAGTACCAGGGGGAGCTGAAGGAATTTGTGTTTGGCCAGCAAGTTGGACAGATGAGAAGCTGAGCCGTATCACGTGTGAGCTGACTTCTTCAACCCACTCTGAGTAAGCAGACGTGGGATGTCTGCCTAGGCTCCATGACTCTCTAAATAGCCTTTCTGGCTCCGTGCCTAATCTAGTTGGCAAATTTTATTCTGGAGGTAGTTTTTTCCTTAGTTCACTTTAGGCAGCCAGCAGACAACTTGCCTGTTAGTACACCTTTGCTGCTACACAAATATACTATTGCACAGTTCTACCTCTTTTCTGTGAAGTAGTTAAGCACATATAGAACTGGCGTTGGATATTTAAACTTACGTGTGAAGTATGGTGTTTATTCAGACCTTGTTATAAAGCTTTTTGTGTTTTCTTTCACTTCCTTGCTGTATATCCAGCAAGAAAACGATCTGGATTCAAACACTCCCATGTAAAGGGAGCTTAGAAAGAAGAGTTGTGAGATCTGAGATGTAAAATCTTAGATAAATACAATTGCTGAAATTCGTTTTTTTTTTCATTGAGAATGGTTATGGTGCTTTACCAGTTTGGGTTGAGAAAACAACACCCTATTATGAAATCTTTCCATAAACTGAAAGATTAATCTTCCTTTCCCCTTTTAAGGGAAAAAAAAATAATTCCAGCCTGAAGAACCAGTTTTTAATTCTGTGTCAATCAGAAATTTCCGGCAGAAAACAATGATTGAAGATTGCTTGCACACACATACACGCTGGAGAAACTGGTATCATCTAGAGGACAGTAAATGAAAAATATTTATCTGCCTTTCTGCCCTTTGAGCTATGATTTTTCTTTACCATCAAGCTATAATTCTCAAATGGTTTAAGAATATAAAGCAGTTCAGAGTGTGATTCAGGAAAATATTTAAGTACCTGTATGTACCTTACTGAAAACAGCTGATCTCAAGGATGTGCTATTCTCAATAGGAATAGTTTTAGACCTGTGCTTGGGCACAGTACTGAATTAAGGCCCCAGGCTCATTTACATAGGACATTCTACTTAATTAGTCCAAATTCACTTGAATTATAAATTGAAAAATGGATTAAGCTTTATACAAAGCTGAATTAAGACTACTTTAATTTTGAAAAGTCTTTACAGGGTTAAATGCACTTTAGCTAATCTGCTTTAAATTAAGCCTTTAGTTAATTTGGATTAATTTTCCTGAATATCTTTGTGAAGACCAGCTCAGAGTTAGGATCCAGTCCTGCAAATGCTCACAGAAATACCTCACATTAAAGGAATTATTGCAGTACCAGAAGTTAAGAATGTGCATAATGTTAGGTATGCAGCAGAGTCAACACAAGCTTAAAGAGCCATGCACATCTCTGCAGCAAGCAGTGACTTGAGACCAGCTCAAATGTCTGATTGAGTTTTCACCATGATTGATCAGTTTGTCTACTATCAGCAAATGCTATATAGTCAGATTCCTTGTTTGACTGTTCGAACACATGTACAAATATTTGGGCTCACAGCCTGATTGTTATCACTTCCAACCTCATTGAAATCAGACCTGGAAAGCTGTATTAGAATATTTGCTGTATGTTAATTGCATTTTGTTGTTCTGATGTTTGTGGTAATAGAGCATTTAATTTCAACATCCTTACTAGAGATTAGTTTATTTTAAATAATTTTAAAAAACACCAACCTTGTGACCATGCTCTTGATATGATTTATATAATCTCCTCCTGTTTGCTGTGTTGGATGGAAAGGATGATGTCTGCTTCCATTCAAGTCAAATACAGAGTGTTTCTCTTGAAAATGTCCAAGCAGAAGGATTCCCACGAATAATTTTTGGTCCACAGTTCATCAGTAAGGAGAAAATGTCAAAAGATTTGCTGCCAGTTTGTTTTGCTTTGACGCTGTCATGCTTATCCTTAAAAGGTATCTAAGATCTGCAGGCAAGTGTTCTGGGCAAGTAATTCTTTCCAATTTCCAACAGGTGACTTAGCAGTCCAGTAAATTGATGTTTTCCTGTAGTGGGGGGAAGCTTCCATTCCATTCCCCTCCTCAGGAATAGTAGAGAGCATGCAGAATCATTCTATGCACCCAACTGAAGATCCCCATGCCTTGAAAGGGAAGAATTTGTCCCTGTTCTTGGAAGTGCATCTCCCTGGCTTTCAGGTTTGGGTTCATCGAATTCTTCCCATGTTCCTCACGTATGCTGGGAAAGTGGAAGCTCATAGTCATCTTTAGGAAATCATATTCCCTGCTCTTCAGGTGGCAGAGAGCTGCTACACTAACCTTATGGCAAAGAGAGTTTGCCACCCCGTGATTTTGGCTTCTCTTGATCTTTGTGGCAAAGAGGATTCCAGCTCTCCTGCTTGAGGCTGCACAGCCTTGCAGTGCACATGCTGCAAAGCAGGTAGAGAGCCTGCAAACAGGGATGGAGAGGGAGCTGTGGGAAGGACCTGGAAGGGCAGGGAGAGCCCCAGTGACTTCCAGTAGTGAGCTCTGTGCCAAACTGGGCAAGGTGCAAACTGCATGTCCTCTGGCCGCACTGGGATGTCTTTGCTGCCTCTTGAAAAGGATCCTGCACAGCCACATGTTGCCAAATTTTGCTGCCAGTGCTGAGGATGAAGCTGGAAGCGTTGCTTCAGTGAGGTGAGAGGGTGCCCTGCAGCACTGTATCTCCAGGTGTAGGAGCTGTGTTATCCCAGAGGATGCACCTAAACATGGGGGTTTTGGGGCTGTCCACAGTGCTCGGCACATCTTTGGTGGTTTGCCTGTGAAACAGCCACACGTGGGAAGAGCTGGAGGTTGGGAGAGACTGCCATGTTTGTGCTGCACTTGAAGGCATCTCCAAGGGCTGAGATC
Source organism: Scytalopus superciliaris (assembly GCA_013400415.1). Lineage (NCBI taxonomy): Eukaryota > Metazoa > Chordata > Aves > Passeriformes > Rhinocryptidae > Scytalopus > Scytalopus superciliaris. The sequence continues at coordinate 129,468 of VXBX01003168.1, read as the reverse complement.
CTACAGTTCCCTTGCTGTGGTTTCCTGGTGGTTTCCTGCAGGTTCTGGCAGTGAGGCTGTCGCAGTTTGCATGCAGCTTACAGGATTTAGGTTGTCCTCGCAGTGAAAAGGGTAGAAGCACAATTAAAAACTAAATGGAGATGCCAGAGCACAGTTGCATAGGAACGGTTTTCACAGCTATGGGACTGCAGAACGTATATATGTACATATGTAACACTTATTCTAGTGAAATTGTAGCTGGCTTTGTATCAGAAATTGTATCAGTTAAGCTGTCTGGAGTATTTAAAGTCCTGTTCTGGATGACAAATGCAGTAAAATGTGGGCTTTCCAGCACCTGGTGCATTTGATGTGCATCCTCCATACAGGAAGGGAGTACTGCTGGAAGCTGCCACCCCTTCTGGTTGTTTGGGCAGTTCTTTGCCTTTCTGCCTGAAGTTTTAGTGAGTTCAACCCAGTGTGGACAACACAGAGGTCATATGCACAGAAACCCAAAGAGGCAGCCAGGAGCAAAGGGGAACAGAGAGAAGGAAAAGTCATTGCCATCTGTTTGAGGTAAAAGAGAGGAGGATCTGTGGTATCTCATTGCCTAGGAAGAGACAAGATTTGGCTTTGGTTGATGGTTGTGTGGCTGCCAATGCAGCACCAACTGTAACGGGAAGGATCCTGCCTTTGCTCCTGCAATGAAGAGGCAGGAATTCTCCTGATTCCATGTAGTTCAGTGTTTTCTCTCTGGGATGAGGAGGGGACGAGGAGAGAAAAAGGCAGTTTGCTACAGTATGTCTCATGTATGGCCTAACTATTGAGAACCAGCATCACCAGCATCTCCTCCAGTAACTGCTTCCAGCCACAGAAGGAAACAACCCCAACTATTACTTATAATACCTGGCAGATCACAGACATACCCAAATTTGCACAGGGTTCATAAAAATTCTATAGGAAGATATTGGCAGGAAAGGTATTATGGCATGTTTCAGTTTATGTTTTTGTGACAAAAAAGAGTCACAGAGTATACTGAGTTGGAAGGGACCCACAAGGATCACTGAGTCCAACCCTTAGCCCTGCACAGGATCTTCCCCAAGATTCACACCATGTGCCTGAGAGTGTTGTCCAAACTCCTCTTGAACTCTGTCAGTCTTTGTGTTGTGACCACTGCCCTGGGGAGCCTGTTCCTGTGCCCAACCACCCTCTGGATGAAGAACCTTTTCCTAATACCCAACCTAAGCCTCCCCTGAAACCTGTCGCTGTGAGCAGGATATATTTGGATATGTAGTTTTGGTGCTGACTGATAAACAGCACACGTTTTTTCCAAGTGAAGGTTTTCAGGGTATGCAACAAAATCTGAAGCTCTTCTTTGAGAGTCTGTATTGATAAGCCACTTAGTGCTGAAAAAATATGGAGTCATATCCCACTTACAGGTGATAGCAAGGAGATTATAATGCTTCTGAATTTCTAGAGCCTACCAAATTCCCACCCCACAACCTTGTAGACCGTATGTATTTAACTTGGCTTACTTAAATGGAATTACACAAGCCTACAATTTGCTACATTGCTTCCTTTATAAAACCTGAAATGCTCACACACTTTTTTTTCTTTGCTTTCTAACAGAGAAACAGTTTTACTCTTGTGGATTTTGAAGGCCTTTTATGAAATTGATGATACAGAAGAAAAGATTATTTTTATAAAGCCAGGGTCCCTTGTGTTGCTCTGGTTTTGATTAGTCTGTGAGCTTTGAGACAGACTTCATGGTGAGTGACTTGTTTAAATGCTACTTAGTTTTTAATATTTCATTTGTTGCCTTTAGAGAAAGTGAGATGTTCATAGGAACTACGATTAACATTCTTTACTGTGTTCCCAAAGGTTTACTTCTATAAGAGAGATTATTGATTGTGACTCTTTGAAGGAGAATTGGCCAAAAATAATCCTTCTTGACAGGATTTCTTCTTGGGATAGGACGTGAGAGGGGGCAGTTTAACAAAAATAACAAACGCAGTTACAAATGAAACAGAATTTGTTTCAATCTCATGAAGGAATTCTGTGGTTTTGCTAGTTCTAATAATACATCACCTTGCTGTGCAAAGTCTGCTTCTCACCACAGGGTGGTAGGGGAAAAGCTGCTTTTTTCATACCAGGAGCCTTTTACATCTGCAAACAGACAATATTACGTTCCTTAAGAATTAGTGTTTCAGTGGGTTGACACAGAAAAGAGGGGAATTAAAGTTCTGGGTCTAAGGACAAGGTCTACTTTCATGAATCACAAATTGTGGTAGATTGGCATAATTGGCACAATATTTAGAGCATTCCATTCATTTTCGTATGTCATTATGTGTCTGCACTGGAGATTGTTTTCGGGGATCTGTTCAAAGTAGACAGAGTTCTTCCTTCATAAACACCCAGGAATGAGAGGGTTGGGTTTTTTTCTTCAAAGGACACAGAGGACTGCCAGAATGGTGAGCAAAGCCAAATCCCTTGAGACAAAAGGAAACACAGCTTCCTAATTTCTTAACATGATCTGTGTTTCTGGAACAGCAAAATCAGGAGACACTGTGGAATTAAAACTCTAACCTCTGGGTCCAAGAGGCAGGTGGTCCTGAGCTGGGTATAAAGACTTCTCTAGACTTATAAATACTACCTCAGATATTAATCTTCCTCCCTCTACCCTTTTCAAATATCTGCAATAGATAGTACAAGAAAAGTGCCGCAAGTCACAAGCTATTTTAAGCCTTTTGTGACACCCACAGGGAGGAATAGAGGAGGAAATCCAGGCACATGTGGAGGTGTAGTCTCCTCAAGTTCAGTTTAGGTGGCTTCTGTGAGAATTAAACACTGCTGTGAATAGAAGAACAGAGAACTCCAAATATCTGTCCTGTGCCCTGGGCAGGGTCCAGGCTCTGCATTTGACTTCATGGTCATGAATTTGGGTACCACTGGAGTTGTGATGCAGGAGCCACTGTTTTCTGAGAGCAGATCACAAAAGGTGCTAATAACAGTGGCAGGCCATTGATTACAGACTCTGAGCTTCAGTGTTTTCAAGGATTGTCCTCCGAGTGCAAAAGTCTCAGAGTAAAAAAACTGTGCCCTGTGGGTTCCTCATACTGTCCTTCCCATGCAAGGATGGGTTTCCAGGAGATCGCTGAGCATTACAAAAATCCATAATTCAGAGCTTGAGAGATAAAAAGTGAAGCATCTTCTTCACAAGCCAGTATTTATTAGTGGGACTGTATACCATTAACTTAGTCTGTTGCAGTCCTACCTATTGCAGACTCTGCTAAAGCAGGTTTTTTTGATTAAAAACCATTTTTCTGAGCATACAGGTTTTAGATAAGAAACTGTCCAGTGAACATCGCTGAATGGTTATGATGAAAATTAGTCATTCCCACAGATCCAGTAACTGCAGTGATTTCCAAATCCAGGCCTGCAGAGGTTTTTTTAAGGTAAATATTTGCCTCTCATTTGCGTGGACTTTGGTTAATATTTACTCTCCTTTGGCATCAGAGCACAATGGAGGGAAGCAGATGCTGTGCATGTATCTAAGGTCTTTTTATCCTGGGCACAACAAAAAGAAGGAAAACCGTTAATGTTCATAAGGACCACTCACTTCCAGACCCCATCACAGACCTCATCACGGCAAAGGCTTCAGCGTGCCATGGTATCTCTGCTTTTGCTCAGGAAGTACTTGCTTCATCTGCCCTCACATAATCCATTTTTCAGTTGTTTCGTGAAATCCTGGATCTTATTTCTTCCTGATTCTTTGCTATCACCCCCACTCATTCTCTCAGTAACTCACAGTGCTTTTCATCGAAGGTCATCTTGTTTATTTTGGGTAAATAGCATTCAGCTATTCTGCTCCCAAAGCTCTTTCCCATTTAACCTTTTCTCTCTGCATTATAACTTCCTTCTTTCCTCCTTTAAATCACTCCCTGAATCCTGGGGAAAAATCTGTTGCAGGGAGGAAAAGGAATAATTTGTTCACCAAATCTGAGCTGGGGTGGACAGGATGTAAGGGTTTAAAATTGTAAGAGCAGAGATTTCCTCCCAGCCTCGTGGCAAGAGCTCAGGACAGCAGTAGATTACTTAGGGAGGTAGGTCTTGAAAGAGAGACTAATAAAAATTAAAAAAACAAACCCAGAGTTATGTGTAATTTTGACTCTTAGTTCAAGTACAGATATCTTGTGGTGTTCTCTTCAGTCCTATTTTCTGTAAATTCATAATTCATCCAGAAATTCTTCTTACCTTCTCACCTGTTGTAACTTCTTTTTTGTGCTTTTTTCCAATACCTTGCTGACTGTTCAGTGTATGTTTGTGGCATATGGACTGTATCTATATAGTCTTATGGATTTATTATAATATATCCTTGTATGGGACTAATACTTGCAATACAAAGCACTTACATCTGTGAGTACCAGATCTTTGATTGATCAAGACAATAGCAAGATATGTTACAGAAAGAAGAAAATCTTTCTTTCAGCAGAGATATTTCTGGGGTTTTTTTATAAAATATTTGAGACTTTTCATCACTGGCAATAAAATTCTAATCTACTTGTCTTTTCAAAAAAGCACTTAAAAAAGACCAAATTAGCAAAATCCTTTTTTACTTTCCGTTGACAGAGCCAATCTCTTTACATACATTTTCCTTGAAATTTATTGCTTCAACATTTCTCATATTCTGGAGTCTTCACCTAAAGCTGCTTCAGAATATTCATGATTAAAATAACACTAGAATTATACTGAAGTATCAGAGGAGCAAGCAGTGAGTATTTTATATGCATATATGCAATTTTAAAATAGTTATGTGTACATTGTATCTGTATGACAGTATGGCATGTTGATGTGTGATATTGTATAGCAATAGTTAAATGTACCATATTTTACTATGTTATTTTATTACATTTTATTGCATTTACAGAAGGTTTGTGTAAAGCTGATAATACCTATTTGATCCTTGGATCTTGTCCCTGTTGTCATTTAAACTTGGCATAGGTATAATCCTTACTCCACTGAAAATAAGAATTTTTGCTCAGTTTTGTTCAGATGTCTAAAATCTGTTTTCATTTGGACTCAGGATGAAAACTGAACTGGAATTAATTTTTCAGCAGGACAGAACGTCCTAAAGAAATTAAATTTGAAGTCTCTAATTTCAAAAAGCCTTCTCAAAAGGTTTGGATATTCCTGATCTGAAGTGCTTGCTTTGCACTTGGTGAAGGAAGAGGACCTGTTGCCACTTAGTTCTCCGTGACATTAATCTGTCTGTCTGGCAAGCTGGGGGACCCCATGGGACACGTATTGAGTATCAGAAGCTGAAGTTCTCTCTTAACCACCTGGCTCCCAGGGGCAGGACAGTCTGCAGCTCCTTGCAGTGCCACGGACTCTGATGCAGTGCAAAATCAACATCATATCTGACATTACCATGTGGAAGGTGCAGCCTGGCCAGTCTGTGACAGTTCAATGTGTGGTGGCCTGGCTGGGTCAGGGAACCATTCTCAGTTAAAAATTATTAATTTTTTTTTTTTATTTTTTATTCCATTGGTTGTTTTTAACTCGTACCAGTTCTTCAGTCTGGTTCACAGCACAGCCCCGTGAGCAGCTGCCCTAGCACAGTCAAGACACAGCATGGTGTAGGAGTGAGCAGCAAGGTGAGGGAGCTGCCTGCATTGGCACTGAGGCCGAAGGAAATGGCCATCAAACTGTGGCAAGGGTTTCTTTTTCTCCCTGACTTTGCTGTCAGCCATGAGGCAACAGGGTTCAGTGAGGAGCTAAATAAAGGGCAGTCTGCTCCTAAGGTTATGCTTAAAACTATGCCCAGGTGCCAAGAACAAGACCTGACACTGCACTGGCAGGGTAAGTTCCCACCAGGTTGTTTGTATGATATGTAGGAGAATGAAGGAAGGTTAACTTCATTTTGAAGTTGAACAATGACTAGAGTACTAAAAGATGACAATAAATAAATGAATGACAACTTCTGAGTCACACTTAATCCCATCCCGTGTCTTGACTGGACCTAGGAGCTGAGAGAGGATGTGGTGGTGGTCTTTGATCACATTTTTACATTCCTGACACCTTGCAGGGCACATTCCCTCTCACTGAGTAAGAGGGTGTGCCGTGCCAGGCACAGGAAAGCATACAAACAGTATCAGTGAGCTTTTTAATCCCGTGGTAGGTGTGATGAGATCAGTGTTTCCCTGAAATCAGTGGAGTGAACTAAGTGCATGAGAACAATGCAAGCCATCTGAAAAGTGGTGTTTCTCTCATCTTGCTTTCCTTTGGCTTCGAAGTATTGGCTGTCAGCTGTGGAGCCGAGATGACCCTCCAAGCAGAGGGATCTGGAGAAATAGACTGTCCTCCTATTCCTTGCCTGTGTTCTTCCCAAAGAGTGGGAAGCAGAGAAAGACAAAAGCCTTCCAGAGAACAACAAGGAATTGCCTTAAAAAAGGCAACTCTCTGAAGTCTGGAATTTTGGCAAATATTTGCTTTTGTACCTGGAGACCAGGGATGTTTAAAATGTTAAAATGTTTTTCTTACCCTGAGGCCAAAGAAGTTTGTGCTTTGATTTAAGCATTCTTTTTGGTTTGCGTTTAAGCCACCACAAAGTAAACTATCACACAAGCAGGGCTCTTGAAAACGCTCATTGTGCATCCACCCTCTGGCTTTTATTTTATCACAAGTGATGAAAGATTGAAATTTAATAAGGGATAAGCTGTAGAGCTGGCCCAGAGGGTTAAACACAGCCACCTGGGCTCAGTAAAGGACTTCCACCCAGCAGGTTTCTGGAAGGTTTGGAAAGCCTACGTCACTGTGCAGCAGTGGAGAAGCAGCATAGATAAGCTCCCTGGGGAGCCTCCTCCAGACCCTCACAGCCAAGGCAGATTGCTATGAAAACAAGCCTTTGGGGGAAAAGAAGCCTTTTCCAGCCTAACAGATCCCATCAAATAGCAACGTGCTTGGCTGTTCCACTGAGTCCTCCTGCAAACCTGAAAAGTGAGAAGATCCATTTTTCATGCACACTCCACCTGCCTTTCTGAGGAGCTCCAGAGCAATAAATACGGGCTGCAGCCTGTGAGTTGCTCTGGGGTTTATTGACCTTAAAGAAATCCCATTGACTTCAGTTGTGATGTCAAGTGAGTGCTGTAATTTCAAAACCCTTTGTGGATGTACCTCTGCATTCCTAAGACTGTAGCCTTGTCTAATGGTTATAGTAATATCTGTATGTCAAAACTGAAGTGTTTTATAGGTCATCTATCACCAGCAGCTGTGGGACTGAGTCTCTTCCTCTACCACAGCATGCCCATTTGTAAAATAGGTAATATTTAGTTACATCAGAAAATGGTTTTGCAGGACTGATAAAATGTCTGCAAGCAATGCAGAATCTTCAAAAAGAAAGATTGCTTTTTTTTTAAATTAAGCTGTTTATCAACAATTATTCCAATTCTCTACACACAGGGGGGGGAAAGAAAAAAAAAAGAAAAAAAAAAAGAAGAAAAAGAAAAAAAAGCCAATAGTTCTCAGTACCACAGTTCTCAAAGCTGCAGTGTAAAGGCAAGGCTGAAAGAATTTAATTGTCCCTCCATGGTAAATGAAGTAATATGAACACTACTCTATACACAATTATGTTTTTTTAGTAAGTGATAGGGAGTCTATTAGGGGAGGAAAGGGTTTCTTCATTGGAAGGATTTTGCTCAAAAGTGACCCAACCTTTCTCTCCCCTCTCCCTGAAATTACTGACTTAACTTTATAATTTAAGTTAGTATTTGACTGGATGTGGTTATTCTTTGCCCTCATCAGAGCTGAAAAGTTGCACACAAGTAACTATATGACTTGTGGAGGTGGCTTTTCCCCAGTGTTGTTAGAGCTGTAAACGATGCCATTGCACATGTAGTTACATGTAAACAATAAGTGGCACTGCTGTTCCTTGTCCCCTAAGGGAACACCTCTACCAGAGCAAACCACACCTGAATACCAACACAACTGTGTCTCCAGAAAGGAGAATGTACCATTCTGCAGGTTTCTTGCATTAACTGGAGGGAGTAGGAAGTGAGGGGAAACATCATGCAGTGGTGAAACCTTTTGCCATCACCAGACTGGGATTCCCTACACTGGCTGGTGCTGGTATTGTATCCCCTTTAAATCCATGCAACTGGGAAATCACAGATGGTCTTATACTGCTTGAAAGTAGGCTCAAATGATCTCAAACTGTTTTTAAAACAATTGGTAGTAATAAGTATTTTAATCTAAGGGATTGCTGGCTAAAGTTAAATGGATACCAGCCGTTCTCGAGTTGGATTTGAAAGTGCCTGTACTGGATGGAAAAGCCAGTGTTTGGCTTTTTTAGACCACTGAAGAATATTTGTTTGGGAGCCACCATAATACATGACGCTTTTTGAAAACATAGAGATACAGGTGTGGGATGTAGCCCCAACCACTCAAAGCACTCAGGCTTAGCACTCAAAGCAACGGGGTAAATGAGAAGCTATTTCTGAGCATCACACCAGCTGTAGGCGTGTTGCTGTCTGTGTGGATTTGGAGGCTGCTAACAAAGCCAAGAGAGAACAAAACACTGTTCTTTGGTGTCAGCTCACTTGGAATTGAGAAAATGGAAAGGCACAGATTACACCACCTTACTTCACCAGTGACAGTTTTCAGTCTTTATATATACGCTTTTTGAACTGTCATTTTGCAGATTTCTGTGGCTGCCTGTGCCTGTAGCCATACTTTTCTTTTATGGTGTATTGTTCTGCTTCCCCTCCTTTTTTCTTGCTGTCCTGCAGCAATTCTAATGTGTGCTGGTCCCATGATTTGGAGATTCCATCTGCTGCCTGTGAAATTCTGGAATCACAGAATCTGTCCTATACTAAAAGATGAATTTGGAAGGTAACTGGACAACAGATTGATTGTTAAACAGTGTTCAAAAGCTATACACACTATTTTAGGTCACTGTTAAAATAGTCAAGTACCAATTGCTGTGGCTTTCCTTTGCCTCAGTCACTTATTTAAGTGCAATTCAGAGGTATACTCAGTCCTCTAATGCCTATAACCCAGAGGTTCTGAGTGTAAAGACGTCACTGCAGTCTCAAATATCAGCACATATTTATAGCATCCGTCTCAGTAGAGTTTCCTTTCTTCCCTACAATTATTTGAAGGCTGTAAGCCAACTCCAACACCCACAGAGAACTAATTTAAATCAAGATTTAAATCAAGTAGGAAATCTTGGTTTAAATAATACATTTGATCTCTTTCTGCAGTAGCAAGTTATGGTAGATATTTTTTGTAATCAAAGTCAGCTTTCATGGGCTGGTAACCATTAGAACACCTGAAGGGGGCCAACAAGAAAGCTGGAGAGTGGCTTTTTACAAGGGCATGTAGGGATAGGACAAGGGGAAATGGCTTTAAACTGAAAGAGGGTAAATTTAGGTCAGATATTAGGAAGAAATTCTCCACTGTGAGGGTGGTGAGGCACTGGAATAGGTTGCCCAGAGAAGTTCCATTCCTGGACATGTTGGATGGGGCTTTGAGAAATCTGGTTTAGTGGAAAGTGGCCCTGTCTATAGTGGGGGTGATGGAATGAGATGATCTGTCACTTCCAACCCAACCCAGGCCATTCTGAGATTCTATGATTCATTACAAAAGGTAGTACACAGTGAGGTCTTTCTTCTGTTAACCAAAAATATTTACCTAAGAATATTTATTATGCTGATAAATTAATAATCACTTCTCATATTCTTAATTTTGTCATATTTTTAATTGGAAAATGAAGGATGATTCATTTATTTTCAGGGTTTTTTCTCGCTTTTATGAATCTATATTTGAATGAAAACTAGAATTCAATAAGAATTCCCCAAATAGCCTAATATTATCTTTGTTACCTAGATAAATGATATTAAGTGATAACTCAAAGGAAAGTAAAAAAAAATATATTTTCTTAGTTTAAAAGCAACTAACTGGTTTGTTACTATGAATAATTAAGTTATCAATCACTGAAGTAAGTCAGAGCAGATAAATTGAAGAACTCATTTTTATTCGTAGATTGGAGAAGAAAAAACAAGTTGTCTCTCTTTTTTTTTTAATTCTCTGTTGCTTCACAAGTTGAAATAAACTTATTAAATAGAGCTAACTGAATCAAATAAAATTAATAAATATTTTGTGCGTGCATGAAGGATGTTACTTCCATATTTTCTACTTCAGCAAATTCTTGTCCCACCTAGTTCACCCGATTAAAACCCACCTAGTACAGCTGACTAGAACTTCAGCAGTAACAATATGTTGCTTAATGTTATTTTAATAAATTATATCATTTTAGACCTCGATATGAATTGGTTTCATTTCACATTTCATTTAAATAAGGGTGGGGTTTTTTTAATAAAAGTGCTTATGACATGTGATGTGTTTAGTTTTTAAGTGGCTGGGGTTTTTTTGTCCACTTTGTCAACTACCAGGGAGGGTAGAAAAGGCAGTGGCTTGTGTTCTCCATAGAGCCCCACTAATTTAAGTTATGCAGGTTGTGAATTAGCACAAATTTTGTGCTCTCAAAACCAGAAAACTGCATGAAAATGACCTGGAAAACTCATTCTCCAGATGGAGGAGGGTATTTTGAGTTCTTGGTCTGACCAGAAATTCCCTGGGCTGAGAAACATCCAGGAGCAGCATCTGGCATCATCCCTGCTAAAGATCTTTTTCTGCTCTGTATAACAGTAGAAAGAAGGGGGTAGAGGTCAGAGCAGCAAATAACAGTCGAGGCATAGGGCATTTCCCAGGGAATTAATGGCAGCCTGGGGTTAATGGCCTCCCAGTTTGCTTTGGGCCATCAACTCTCCCAGCTCCTCATTAATCCCTAGGAAATGCCCCATGACTCAGTCATTGCTTAAGCGGGGAGTATGAATCAACAATATTCTTCATCTGCTCTAGGTATTTAAGAAAAGAATGGAAGGTAGTCCACTTGCTTTCATTGTGAAAATCTGCTGCATTTCCATCCAGAAAACTGTAGTTCTTCCTCTTGATCAAATGTGCTAAAAAACAATTCCTCCATCAGTAAAATGACGTCAGAGGCTTTCAGGATCCAGATGAAATGTCTCACCCCTTCACTCCAAGGCCTTTTCGCTTTAGCTTTTCCACCCCAGCAGCCCATTTGCAGGTTGTTTCATACCTGAGTGGATTATAGAACATGTTCACTTCTTCATGTTAACTAGTGGGAAGTCACTGAACAGGTAGGTGGGCATTATGTTCTGTACAGGGGTTGCTTAGCAAGTCTCACACTCCCATCATCTGTCTGCTTTGCTGTTGGACAGGCCCAGCAGTACTAAAGTATGAGCAGAAAAGTCCTCTGACACAAGTCAAAAGGAAGACGAGAAGTGATATGCCTTTCTGAACAAGTGTCTTTGCTGCAAGAAAGGAAACATCTGAATAGGTATAATCAAGATTGAATTGTTTGTAGAGCAAGTAATATATATGTGGAAGGACATAATGCATCCTCATTGGGGATAACACTGTATTTTGGCTCTTCACCTCTCATTTTTGAGTTGTGCATTGCAGGTGTTCAACACAACACACCCTGAGCTCCACTGTAAACTGCAGTCCCTTCTGCCTGAGGTGAGGTGAATTCAAAACTTTGTATGTGCATATTGTAATTCTGGCATGCACAGATTCTGCATATGTCTCCATGAAATTCCATAATGTTGCAATGGAAGAACTCTGATTTTAAACTAGCCACACATGCTGCAAAAATCAATTATTTTTCCCCTGTAGCTCCTATTTATAGGGAGACCATTTCTAGCTGGAACTTTATCCATCCTTGTATGGATGGATCTTGATAAGTTCTGAGTTTGCTCGAGACTGCATATTTTGTCTTAGGCTTGGTCTCTGCAGGCATGTCCCTCATCCCTGAGCAGAATAGCAGCACACCTCAACAGAACTGAACAGCAGAGCTGACTCACTCCCAGACCAGAGAATGACTGGTTTGGTCTAAATGCATGTCAAAGAGTTCAGAGGAGGCTGGATATGCACAGATGGGTGCTGGAAAAAGCACTCGCAGACATGCTCTGAGCCACCTCCAAAGCCCCATTCTGGGGGAGAAGGCTGAGTGATGCAGAGTGAGAGCTAAAAGCAGATACCATGTCTACCTCCTTTTGAAAAGGGTTTGGAAAATTTGTTCTTTCTTGTTTCCAGCACACTGGGAATGGTTGCCCAGTGCTGTTCTCTCTAGCCCAGTTGCTCACCTGTCTGAACAGGGAATTCTCAGATCAAATCCTTTTATTTTTTTTTAATTCAGTTTGTGAGTTGTCTCTTTTGGCAGAGGTTCCAAGCCAAGCTCTGACAACCAGGGACTGGCTCACTCTTGGGTGCTGTATGTTGCAGACAGAGCCTAAAACGAAGTGTTCCCTGTCCAGTGCCTTGAGCCACTTCTGCAGAGGTCATGAGACCTGTGGGAATGCTGTTCTTCAGGAGCTGATTGCACATTGTTTACCTGCATCACGATTCAGTCTCCCACCTCCACCAGCCCAATGCATTGTTGTGGGTTTCAAAAGCCTCATATGAGCCCTCTGGTACTTCTACAGCCTACAGCAGTTGAGGGAGCTGAGGAAGGAGGAAAGTGAAGCCAGAGATGTTACATACATGGGAAGGCAGCAGAATTCTTATGAGAGAGGTATTTGACATCTTTGGAGAATTTGTCTCAAATATCAGTAGCTTTAAGTCCACGGTCCCCTGAACTGAGGTAGACAGACTATTTTTGATCAAAAGGTCAGGCATGACCACATTCCTGTAACCACAGAGTTCATACAAAAGCAATGCGTGGTGGAGTCTGAGAAAATTAGAAATTTGGTACTGGTCTGTGGTCAAAATTTTCTGCAAGCATAGGGATACGTTTTTCATCATCCTAATGGGAGTCCAGTAGTACCCTTTTCCATTTTTTGATATCACACTTTCACAGTGGGCTCGTATACAGAAGAAACCATCTTGTTGTAAAGGAAAACTTCTTATTTTAAAAACAAAGCCAACACTAGTACCTTCAGCAGTTTCCACATGCTCAGCAGCAGACTCTCCTTGTGCGTTGTGAAATTAGCTGTCATGCTGGCAACATGGGCAATGATCATCTGAAGAACCTTCTTATGTTTGCCTTTGGGTCTCATGTAGATTAAATGATTAAATGGTTTATTTTGCTGTATTTTGCTATGCTTTTTAGTGACTGCCAAAGAAATAACAACTTCTCTTTACCTTTTCTTCTGAGGTTTGCACCTCTCACTCCGTTGCTGTCACCTTCCACTTGTACATGCAGCAGGGTCTTACAAATCTCTGTGGTTTTGGGAAGGAGGAGCATTCTGTGCATGCTTCCCTAACAAGCCTGGATGAGCTGCTTGCTGTGCATATACCACAGGAGAATCCCTGGGGGCAAATGCAGGGCTGTGATATAGCCTGGACCTTGACCTGTAAATAGGGAAGTTGCTGGAGCACTCATGGCCAGCTGTAAGTTTTTCCCTTGGTCCCTGGCTCTTGCAAGGCAGCACTGATGCCTGTGGTTTTGGGGACCTGGGATGAAAGGGAAGAAGCTGGGATCTGTAGCAGGCTCCCAATGGGCCTTTGGCAAGGTCCCTTCCTGGAAATTGTAAGTAACAGTCCATTGTCCCTTTGTTTCAAGAACATCATTTCTTCATGAGGTGCAGGTAAAAGCAGAGGAGTGTTGTTTTCCCAAGGCTCTGGGCAGGAGCATCTTCCTGCTCCAGACCCTCTGTCCATGTGTAGAGGGTCTCATGATGGCTTATAATCTATGGAATAAATATCAAATCCACAGTCTCTCAGCAGGCACAGCAGGCTCTTCCAGTCCACCTTACATTTTTCTGCAATAATGCAGTTTCAGTACTTAAAAATATGTGGTGTACGTGTTTTGAGAAGGCAATTCCAGACCCTGACTGTTGGCAGTTCTCGGAGTTTACCACTTTTCACCTCTGCTCCCTTGTACAAACAGCAAAGCTTTAGATTTTCTTTCATATCAGAATGTAAGAGTTCTTTCATTTTTTTAAAAAATAAATTATTTAAAATTTCTCTGCAGTCAGCATTTTCAATAACTTAGTAAAATACAATTTTCTCTCTGCAAGTCTCAAATCAAAAGCTGTTCCCTCCCCCCGTGTTCCTGAGCTCTAAGTTTAAAATAAAAATAAATGTATGGAATTTGAAGGATTGTGGAGCTGAATTTTACTACAAGGCTTAAACCAACACATACATGATTTTAATATCTGAAAATGTGTGGGTTTATTTTATCAGTTATGTAATGGTGTGTTATTAGCTATTCTGTTTCAGTGCTAGACTGGGATACATTTATGCAATTCCTTAAGGTGAACTGAGAAAAAAAGAAAATACAATGGACTAAAATGTAATGGTTGTGTGCCATAAACAGCAAATTAGTACACAGAATCTGAGAGTTTTAAAAACCCACGTTATTTAGGGATGTATTGAGTGAATATTGGTGTTGTGTTAAAAACGTGGGCTCATTGCCCCAACTTTGCTGCCAGGCTCACAACATCCTCCAAATACATGCTCTCAGATCACAGCAATAACTAAATTTTCAGCAGATAGTCCTGCATGTGGAAAAAAACAACAACAACAAAAAAACCAACTCAAGGAGACAGATTTTGGTTTCTGTTTATTTTTTTAAAGCTACAAAAAGATGTTTCTATAGAAGCCATATGAATTTTATTCCTACACAGTCTCCTCCCGAGCATTGCCTGGGCTATAGACAAAGGGCTGTGTTGCTTAGCAACCCCCCTAAAGCTCATCAACATAGCCTTGGTATTAATATTTATTCCCCCCCCCTCAAAAAAAACCCTTACTCTGAAATTTGAAATGGGATCTGTCCTCCCTCTCTTTTGTGCAATTAAAGCAACACTGCTCACTTTTTCCAATTAATGTTACTGGTTAACCAAACAATTTCTGCCAGGAGGGCCCAATCCAGCTCTTGGGTGACTGACTGAAACAAAAGTTACAGCAGGGACGAATTTTCTGTAGCCCAGTGTGTCTTCTCTTATCAGTGTTTTGTAGTTTCTCTTTCCTTCAGATCACCTACATCCTTAATTCCCATGTTCCCAGCCATTTTTCCTGAGTCCCCTCCCTCCATGCCCGTATTGAGGGGCTCCCTCCTGGCCTCGTGCTCCTCGCTGCCTCCAGCACTGCTGTCTCAGTGGGGGCAGAAGGGCTTTCCCTGCAGGCTCTGAGGGCACCCAGGCACCAGCACAGGTGCTGAACAAACCAGGGTGAAAAAAATCCACCGAACAAGACTAAAAGCTCAACTACCTAGACTAGGACTAACCAAGACCCAGCTGCTCCTTGATGAAATGCTTCTCTGCACCAGCAAGAGCCCTTTGCACTACAAGAGTTCCCTTTACAGCCCATTTCTGAGCATTTCAGTGGAATGTAATTAGCACATACGCTGAAAACAGTGCTGAATGAAAATGTCTCTGGAGGGAGTAAAGCAAATTATTCAGTGCCATGGAAATATTTGGGGTTGGCTCCGGTTTTCTGTTTGTTTTAAATGGCCATGGGATCCAGGGATATTCACTTTTCTGTCCTCCATCCTTTCCAAAGAAATGCCATGACAGGATGCAGAAATACAGATCTGAGCCTACCAGCTCTGCGTATACCAGTGTATACTCCTGCCATTGGATCAAAGCACTGTGGTTACACTAGGACCTGTGTGGAAGAGAGGGGCAGAGTGGAGAGAAGTCAGCTGGAGCTGTGGCACAACTATGCACTGCTGAAAAAAGGGCACTTACACAAGTGCCTAAATATGGGCTTGGTGCTTGAAGTTTTGGTCACGTTCGCTTTCTTCAAAATCTTGGCCACAAAATGCGATGCTCTGCAAAGCACAGACTCTTTCTGGAGTAAACTGGAATGTATGAGACTGCTGCCAAAGACACCGAAGGATGAGAAAAGAGCTGTGATTCTGGAAGCAATTTCTTTAGGAAACAATTTTCCTTTGCGGGTGGAGAAGAAATTATTTGACGGTCAGGGGCAGATGTGTATGGAAACCTAAGTGCAAATGTGATAAAGGAAGAGAGGTGCAGGGTCCTTCAAACAGAAGCAGCAACTCTGTGACTTCATGCTCCAGCAGTGCCTTAATACTATGTCTATTCTTCTGGGATTTTTTTCTACAACCTTTCCCCCTTCTCTCACACAGAGCAACAGTAAGGACTGTTTGCTAACATCAGTGAGACCTGAGACCACGAACCCCTATGTTTGTTAGGCCAGTCTGGAGTGGGCACAACATCATGGAGATGCCTCACAGCCAAATTCAGTCTGCTCTTCCTAGAAGTGAATGTGGAGCATATCTCAGGCCCACACTTTCCCTGGAAGGTCACACCAACACCTGACACGTGCACTTTTCTCTGTTTGTAAACTCATGCAGGGTTCTTTAGAACAATGTTAGTTCCAGATCCTCAGCTGGAGTCAGCCAATACATCCACTGCTTTCATCATCTACACTAGCTGTGACAGCCGGGAATGATCAGCTCCTTGTATCTAAAAAAACTTCCTTCTTAGAAGTCCTGAAATCTGAAAGCTTCTTACTTTTGATTGGATTATCCTCCATTCAAAAGAAAATCAGCTTTCAGCCTCTATAAACTGGACCTCCTTTTGATTCTTCTCATTTTTCACTGGCTTTGCCCTTGTGAATCTCCTTTAGGATTACTCCTGACTTACACTATTATAAGAACAGGAAGATACAGGACCACTATGTGGCCATGGCATTTAGAGCTAAAATATGTGTTTCTATCGAGGTGCAGGTACATCTCAGCACAGTGGGTACAAATAGAGAAAAGGAGAGGAGTGGGATGGGGCAGATGTGAGCAAGCTGAGCGACAGCTGTGCATGGGGCTGTGCCACTTTTACAACACTAGAGCACTGCAACAGCAGCATCTCCTCTTTTGCCAGCAGTTGATGATAGAGCCTCACCTTAGCTAGCTCTCACATCACTTGGGCTACAAGCAGACACCACCTTTTGGATCCAGTCGTGTCAATGAGCAGGTAAAGTACTCCTTAGCACCTTGCTGACAGTCTTTAAATCCCTTCTTCACAGGTTTGACAGGAAAACATATTGCATAAACTTCCCCCTCTTTATTTTGGGCAAAATAAGCAGGCAGCTCAGCCGAGCTATGCCTGACCTTTCCTGCTGTGCATTAGAAAGTGTACACAAGGGCTACTCCTTCAGCACAGCTGAAAAAAACCACAGGATGATGGGGAGGAAGACCTGAGGGTAGTGATGCCTCCCAGAGATTTTACTGTAGCAGAAGAGACTGGCTGGTTGTTGCTGTGGATGCCCTGTTAATGCTGCCTTTACGCCCAGTCAGCTACAGCATCTCCAGCGAACAGCGCGGGTAGCTAGTGTAAATGGCATTGTCCTGCTAAGTTTACCTCCTTAAACAGTACCTTAGGAGAGCTATTGCTTTCCATTTACTTCCTCCCTCACTTTTTTTTCCCCTTTTTTTTGATAGGAGCTAGTGCTGCTGCCCCTCCTGATCTCCTGAGCAGATTCTTGTCTTTGCTGCGACAGGAACTCCTTTTGTGCCCTGGGCATTTACTTTTGAATTATTTTCGTTTAAAACAATGCTGGTGAGAAGCAGGAGGAATAGCTGTGTGATCCTGCCTTTAATCCCAAAGCCTGGATCTAGCCTAGGCAGGGAAAGTGCAAATCTCCTTACATTGCCTTGGTGTCTCTCAAAAGCACACCTGAGGCAGCACTGTTTGTTCTTCTGAAAGTCCAGCTGGGATAGTGTGTTTCTCACTGGGACTAGTAAGGTCCGCGTTATGCCTGTTGCCAGGTTGAATTCAGAGGCCACCAGACATCAGGATAGCTGGCTGCTGACCCCATTGGGCTTGAGCCAGGAACCAAGGAAAAGAGCCCATTTGTCCACTACATGTTGCTCATTTTCACCTCATCCGGCTTCCAAAAGCCTGAAATGTTTTGTGTTTGCCTCTTATAGTCGTCTCCCTTCCTCAGCACTCAAACATCTTGCTGGTTTTGAGTTAGCCAGTATCCTCAGCTATTACTGTCTTTGGGTTTGAGCTTTTAAAAGCAGAGGGAGGGGGGGTTTTTTGTCCCAAAGAAACAATACTTAACATGTGTAAAATGCTTTTCACCTTTCTAACAAACTCAGTTAACTAATTAATCCTTGCAATATCCCTGGAAGGAAAGTAAACGTTATCTCACTTTTACACACGGGGAAACTAAGGCAGAAAGGTGAAGGGAATTGCTCAAGGCTAGTGAAAGATTTAGTGCTGCAGTCAGTTTTATAAACACAGGGGTTTTCTGGCTCCTAGTTCTGCATGCAGGCAATTAGACCAAGCCTCCAGTGGATAAAACAGGCTACAAGGCATGACCTTCCCCTTGAAGCAGTAGCGTTTCTCTGGAGTCTGCGGAGAGGCTGAGGCTCAGAGCTAGGGTGGGGTAAGGTAGGGGCAAGCACTGACCTGGGTTGAGCCCCTGTGCCCCCTCACTGTCCCAAAGATACAACAAGCTGCAGAACATGTACAGCAAACGGAACTGCAGAGGGATGCAAGGGCTCAAAGGAGTTTTGGGTCAGCTGTGGCAAGTCAGTGTAATTTGGACGCAGTGTGGAAGGCGTCTGTGCTGCATCTCCTGCAAATGAGCCTCCATATGATGGAGCTATGATGTGCTATGCCTGTCATCAGGGGCGATGGACAGGGATATCCACCTGCCTGTCTTATGGGTTTTCCTTCTCAGGAAAGGCGGTGAGCAACTTTGCTTGTAAGTGTTTTGTGCTGGTGCTGTGCTCATCCCGCTTAAAACAGTTCCACTTAGTCCAGAATTACACTGAGCAAGCGATCAGCCTTATCGCAGAACCAGACGAGGAGCCAGATTCTGGTACAGTGACAACGGTGCGAACAGAGAAGTTGACTCAACTTAAGAGGGACCGCTCGAGCTTTCTGCTGCTGTATCTGTGCACTGGACTGGCCAAAAATATCTGCCTCTGGAGCAACTGAGAGAGGAAAATTAGAGCATCTGTGCAGCAAGGAAACTTTGCTATGTCATCAGACAGCACTATCAAAGGCACTGCTCCAGGGAAGCTTGCACTAATGCTTCAGTCCTGTTATTAATAATGAGCATTCCTGCTTTTTCTGAGGCAGAGAATTGGTCACCAAGGAATTAACATTGCCTCTCCAAACTTGCCAAACTGTTCTCCTGGTTAGGGGGTCCATGCTTTAAAATAAAATGAAAAGAGCTCCAAAAATATGGCAAGTAAGTGCCTATAATTTTTATTTCTGCACTGAAGCAAATTGTTCCAAGCATTTTGTGAGAGAAGGACAAGAGAGGACAATCCATCAGTGCAGAGTACATCAACATATTTAAAAAATGCAAGTAGTGGGGAAAGCTTTTAATTTGAATGATATCAGTGCCCACAAGCATGACAATAATTAAAGGTCTGCCAGCATGGCTATTATACATTCTGGTTTAGTGCATTTAATATCTCAGCTGCTTCAAATCACATCAGCCTGATGGCTGGCAAGCATGTTTCCACTCTGGATGCAAATCAAACTCTCGTACACCGTTCTGAAGCCTCACTTTAAAGGTAGGACTTTTTTGCATCAGGACAGGACAGGCTGTCCTTTGTCCTTGCAGTTCTGTAATGCTGATACACTTCCACTGCCCGAGAAAAAGGAGAATAAATTATTCTCTTTATGGTTAGACTGAAGTGATATTGTACTCTACTCCAGGGCAATTTTTCCAGTTCTCAAAACTTTCTTTCTCCCCTGGCAGGTGTGTGTTCTGTGAACCGTCAGAGATGCTCCCTCCCTTTTGGGCTGTGATGAGGGTAGGAGAGGGGATGTAGTCGCTGCCTCCTCTGCAGCCCCGGGCTGGTGGCTGACAGGACAAATTGTGCTGCATTGCATTCAGCTTGGGGTGGGTGGGCTGACTGCTAAGCTGCAGCCTGGTCTGATGGGGCAACTGGGCAACCAAGGGGTTTCACTTCATCTTCTGGTGCTTCTCTGATGCATTATTCCTGCAGAGCCACAGGACCTCCTCAGGAAGCACAGCCTGGAGCAGCGCTGGCAAGGGACCAAGCTGGATGGGAACAGATGATCGCTTTTGCAAACAGTAATTTCCAACGCTCCCAAAAACAAGCCAACAACTTGGTTTATTTTCTTTGGGGAGGGGGTATAAAAAACCCCAAACAACAAAAAGAGAGACTGACAAGCGATGTGACTAGCATTACCATGAATACTCCACTTACGTGTCTCCCACTCGCTTTCCCTCTGCCTGCTTTCCCTTTCAGCCCATAACCTCAGGAGGGCAGGAGCTGTCTCTCACTGGGTGTTTATGCAGATCTGAGCACAATGGGGCCTTGATCCTCCCTGGGTCCTTCTGATGCTGCTGTAGTACAGCCGATGGGGAGGTTTTAGACTGAGATGGCTGCTAGCTTCAACTCATAAGAGATTGAAAGTGCCCTGGAGGTCAGGGGGGAGGTGACACATCCTGAGACCTTGGGCACATTAAGAAGTCTAACAATTAACTGGCTGGATGTTGGCAGGGAGAGTGCTGGATCTGAAGCCACCAAGCAAAATGTGACCTTGTTAGGATTAAAAAGTGGAGAACTCAAGGGGGTACAGAAGGGAGAGTGGGAGGTCAAATAAAGGATATGGACAGATACAAAGGTTAAAAAAAATCCAATGGCAGTTTTCTTTGCCAGTTTAGCATCTTTTGTTGTACCAACTCAGTCTCTTGGAAAGCACATTTAAGCAGTTTTTCCCCTTAAGAGATGTGGTAAACAATGGCACATGTACTTCTAGACCATTGCAAATTCAAGGTAAAGGATGAAAGCATTTCAAGCAAATGTTTCACTGTGATTTACAGTGGACCAGGAGAGGATGAGTCACAGGTTTGTATCACATCAGCTGAGGGGAAGGAAACTCTCTCTTTTAGGGGTCAAATTTTTCTTATGCTGTGCTGATTTGGTCACTCAGGGCAGCTTTGTTTTGAGGGTGCTGTCATATGTGGATTCACTCCTCCCAGAGGAGGCGTGAATTCATACTTCAGCCTTTCCTTAGTACATCTCTGTCTGTCTGCCCCTTTGCTAACACATCCTGAAGACTGATTAGCTTTAAAACCTTTCCATACTCTATCAAAATATTCAAATGTTATTAGGAACAGGTGTCTACCTCAGCAATTTGGTGTGCTGGAGGGGTTCTTGCTATGAATTCTGCATGTGTCCTTTGAATCTTGCAGTCGCACTCGGGCATCCACTTGATCACAGCAGTGACCAGCTCAGGGCTGTTTCCCACCTGTTGGAACCAAGGCTGAAGTCATGAGGTGCCACTCAACGTGCTGCCCTTCCAGAGCAGACAGGCCAGCTGTTATTGCTCAGGATTTTGTGTGAGGGGTTTCACCACAGGCTGCACAGGCTTTGTGGCTGGTAACGACACGCTGTGAACATGGGGATTTAGAACTGTAATGGGAGGCAGCAAAACAGCCCAGAGTCTTTCCTGCTCAGCATAACTCTGGTTGGTTATGTCAGTGTGTTCACAGAGCATTTGAAATCAGGTAAGTCTTGTCTCCAGAAGACACACAAAACCACACCAGCCCTCATCAAGTGCTGTTGGCTAGATTTGGTTGTTAGCTATAATGAATAGCTTGAAACAGCATCAGTTTTAGTGACTGTGTTGTTAATTTTAACAAGAGTTTTGTTTTATGCTGATCCACGCCGTGATTACTTTAAATATTGCTGTCTGCTCTCAGCTGGCGGCCGTGCCGCCTGCCCGGCTGGTCCTGCCAACGCAGAGCGTGTGGCACAGCACTGGCTCCCTGCAGGACACCCTGCCAACCACAGCCCCACAGCAGGCAGGCTCTTGCAAAGAGCTGCAGCCTGAAAGCAAACCAGAGCAAACACACTTCCCTTTGAGTTGTGCCCCTCACCCACAGCAAACCTGGGCAGCATTCGCAGTTACCGCTGTTCTCTGCTGTCATATCACACTGACCCAGATTCATAATTCCCGTTCCTTTCCATTACTTGCATCCATTGTGCTGGGAGCTGCCTGCTGGTTTGTTGTAGATGCCCTAAGCCTACTTTCCTGGAGACCCACTTCTCCGCATCATCCAGCTCCCTTCACACTGGCTCTGATAGAAAGAAGCTCCTTTCCCTCTGTGCTGCAGGCTGTGGGAACATGCCAGATTGCCAGTTAATATCTGGGAAGAGATGAGGGTGGAACTTGACTTTGGAAAATACATCCAAAACCAGTGCCTGGATCAAAGCACCTGAAAGAAGCTGTCTAGTAAAAAGCCTCAACCACAGGGAATAAGCTGGACACCAAGTTGGTCTACCACCAGCAAGATGATGCTGATGGGAAATACAGCAAATCCTACTCTGTCTGCACTCCTGTAAGGCTTTGAGAAGGTGTTACCCCATAGTCCTGGTTGCTTCACCTGTGCAAGGATCCAAGCAATTTTGAAGATAGTATCATATTCCTTCCGCCTGCAAAACATGCCACTCTGTAATGAAATCTTTTTCTGCCAGTCCTCCTCTGAGGCCAAAGGGGTCTCATCAGCTCACCAGTGGGCTTGGAACCAGCAGAGGGTAAACACAGGGTACAGTGTGCAGTGAACACCATTCCCTGTCACTGCCTGGCATCCTCCTGATGCATCCCATGCCAGGGCTGATGACCATGCTGTCCTGACTGGGCAAGCTCTGCATGAGGGAAAGGAACCACAAAGGGTGCTCTTACTTTCGGCAAAGCCTGAGCCAACAGGGATGAGGCAGGCGTGCTTTGTGAGTGCCCCTCACAACCTCAGCCACATCACTTAGGTCCTCTGGGCCACCAGAAGTGTCAGTGAGCTCCAAAACCTCCCTCAGCACAGGGTTTTATCAGGGCAGGCTCAGGAAGGGTGCTAAGGAGACTGTGGTCCAGGCTGTGTGTGGGAAGCAGTGGGGAAGGGAAGGGCTGAGGAGGAGCTGGAGTGTAAACACAGATGGCATGGGAAGGGATTTATCCCAAAAGGAGGGACATATCAGAGCAGCCTGAGAGGGGATCACAGTGGTAAGAGCAATAATGCAGCTTTTTTGCTACAGAATAAAAAGAGGGAGTTAGATTGACATGTAGATATCACTGCTGGCAGATAAGGTTCCCAGGGAGTTTTCAGCAACACTATTAACAAATAACAATTTTTATTATATACTTTGGGCTTCAGAACTCTCAGAAATACCACCACTAGAGTGCCACTTAACACTTGGGCACCCAATGCATAAATTTACCTTTGTCTTCTTGTATCTGCAGGTTACCAGCTGGGGGTAGACAGTTCATTTTGGGGTTAACTTCCGTATCTTTCAGTATTTGGACATTGTATTTGCTTACACCCATCATCATAGACAGGCCTTTAGAGGATATACCAGGGATTGGGGTAGTGGAAATGTGCAGATTCTGATGGCTCCTGGGTGATATGGGAATTTTTATGCCCTTTAGGCATAAAATCAAAAAACTTTCAGGCAAGGCTAGACCAGTCCCACCCTTGCCTGATCTATGTCTTCCCACAGAACATCAAAGTTCCCCAATAGCTTCCTAGTCTATAGGATAAAAAAGGTGACAGATGCACAGGTATATCTTTGAAACAGCACACCTTTGTCTTCCCACATCGTTTTTACTCCTAAGGTTGCTCATACCCAAATTTGATGTGTAGGAGCAGCACAACGTGAAAGGAGCAATGTAGTCAGAGGTTCCACTCTTTGGAAGTGTCTGGGGAGCTGAAGAAAAGCAAATTTAAACCCCAGTAAGACTCACCTGAATGCTGGCATTAAAGTCAGATTAGGACAGAACATTTGTGAATTACAGGTTTGTGATCAGAGTAACTTCCATTGCTTTAGATGTAATGGTGAAGCCAAAGGGCAGCTCAGCAGATGAATGGGAAATTCATCATCTCTTCTGGACATATCCCACTGTATCCCAAAATCTATGTGCATGGCCCAGATACTACGGTGATAAATGCTTTAGAGATGTTTAGATGAGACTTGTGTTGTTTAGGGCACAGTGGTAGAATTCTGGAGCTCTGTACCTTTGCAGTTTATGATTTGCACTGAGTTTTCTGGCCAACACACTTTATTGTTTTCTTCCCTTCCCTTCCCTTCCCTTCCCTTCCCTTCCCTTCCCACCACAACTTTGCTCCAACAAGTAGTTCTGAAAGTTACTTGAGAGTCTTCAGAGTCCACAGATTAAATTTTTGTTGTACAAATTGGTTTCAATTCTTAAATTCTTTTATTTATTTCTAAAGGTCACTAAATAAAAATTAAGATCATCTAGGGTCACTTTCCCATCAGACCGGCATATTCAAATATTTCATGCACTGTCTTTAGATCAGCCTCTTCATGCCTAGACCTATAAAATCTACATCTCTGTTTCATAGGAATGCTTGAGAAGAACACTCCAGATTTGTTTATTTCACAGATTAGCAGCAAGTTTATACTGAAGTCCAGACCTTTGAAACATGCTGTTCAGTCCAGCTTTCATCCAGCTGTACCCGAGATTAAAATGGTGTTTGCTACCTCCCTGAGAACTTGTGCCAAAGCAAAATAAAACTCCAGTCCTCAAATTCCTGACATTTTGCTGGATTATGGCACAATTGTGGTGTAGATTAAAAGCATTTGTTACCTTTATTGTTTATCTTATGGGCTAGATTAATGTCAGTTATTTTGCCAAATTGAATGGCCAGTTCAAAACCCCAAAACAGACATGTGAAAAATGTTCAGTAGAATATTTTCTACCTGAGATTAAATTTTACACTATCATCCAGGGTTAATTTAGGACCACTAATTATGCGTGGGTTGGACATAAGTTTTCAGGCATGTATTATTTTATTACCTGATCACATAATTAAAATGTCACTTATCAAGGGACAAATTTTAATGAAGTTAAAAGCACCTTGATGACACATTATTATTTGACCTGTTATATAAGAGGATTATTTCTTGCCTGATACTGATTGAGTTTCTTTGACAGCATGAAAATCACTGGTTTTCAATTAGCTTTTTCTTCAGAGAGGGGCCAAAGCCACATACTACATCCTTCTTGTTACTTCCAAGACCCCCTCTCACTGAGGAACATTGAGAAGATCCTCTGCTTTTACACTTTTAGCTCATCAGCTTGTTCAGCTGCTAAAGAAAGGGTAAGTGTTGTTAGTCTGTGATAAAATGTGTGCAGAGAGGGTGAGGAGGAGGTTATAATTGCAATGATATCTGCTGAAGGTCACTCAGATTGAGCTTGGTTCAGCTGAGACTGGAGGAACTGACTTAGAGTAGGAGAGAAAAATGTAAATTTCAACAAAGTGACAGCTGGAAGAGTGACAAAATAACCTACAACACACTTCTGAAGTATGTAAATATCCCTGGAAAGACGGGGCAAGATGTTCTAGTGAAGGATAATGAGGAGGAACTAGAAAAGTGCTGGTTTACAAGCAAGTGCTTGCTGGTGGTCGCACTGAGGGGATAGAGGAGCGGGACTGGGTGGGGAGGGGTTTGCTGCTGCTGAAGGGTCACAAACTGGATGGATCATTGCCATTCCAGGCTCTGAAGCCTGCCAAACAGTTTTATTCAGGTAAGTCCCCGAAAGTGTTCACTGTGAGTTTGCTCAAACAAGAACCTGACATAATTTGCCAGGGTTTCACCAGTATTATTAAACCAGTTTGCCTGCTGGCAGCAGTAACACATTGTGCTAGATGTTTTCTAGGATCTAGAAGCTACATGGGAGAAGAAGGGATGGAACAGTTCCTTACAGCAACATCCATTCCTACATTCCCTTCTTAGCCTTATCCTGGCAGAGATCCCTCACTTCTGAAGAAACTAATGAGAATTCACTTGTTGATGTGGAAGGGCCAGGCTGGATGCAACTGTGGGCAGCCTGACTTAGTGGAAGGTGTCCCTGCCTGTGGCAGGAGGTTGGAAGAAGATGATTTTTAAGCTCCCTTCCAATCCAAACCATTCTGTGATTCTGTGACTTAAGAAGGAAAGAAGCTACAACAGACAGAATGTGGAGTAGATGAACTAATTCTCTCTTTATCCCAGTTTATGATCTTGGGATTAGGCAGATTGTATTGCAGTTACACAGTCTCCAGATTACAAACTTGTACATTATACGAGTCAGGCCCACTTTAGAAAAGGACTATTGCAGCTTTGACCTACAGCTGTGACTACTTCCTTCAGTCTCATAGAAGAGGTGGATTCTTTTTGAGATTACCATCCTACGCCAGATTGAAAGTACAATCTTTCTGAGAGTTGCAGGGGTAATCCTGGAATTTGTCCCAAGACCAATGGTTCCAGAGTTTTGTTTCTTTAGCAGATGGAGCACGGCAGCGGGGGAGCATGTAATAAAAGTCATTAGCAGTGCAATAAATACTTCTGTGTCTATCTGGCTCAGTGGAAACAGCAAAACTCCATAAATGTTCTTTTTTTCTATTGGACCAGAGTTCAGTGAGCACTAGTTTGATCTGACATATGCTGCATCTTGCAGGAGAAGCCCTGACCACTGGATGCCCCAGCCCCTGGACAGTTCAACTCCCCATTTCCCTGAGGAGGGAGCATCAGGCTGTTGCTGTCCCATTCTTCCCCGTGAAAGCTCTGAGTTCCCTAAGCCTCAGCAGCATGGCACCCTGTAAGGGTTTTCCACTGCCAGGCAAAATGTACCCAGGATGATGGAGGAGCAGTGAGGAGCAGGAACACGCTGCTGCAGGATGCTCTGAGCTCTGGTAACTCCAGGGGTCGGGGCTGCAATCAGCTCAACCATGGAGTGACAGGACACTCATCCCAGGGCAGCCCCTTGTCTGCTGCTGCCAGGCAGAATCTCTGCAGCCTCCAAGATTTCCTGGCTCTTGGCCACAGATGTGAAATCCCTCTGTCTGTCTGCATGCAAAAGTTTGGTGGGCTGCAGCTGGCCACAAGCCAGGCTTCCCCTCAGCTTACCAGCTCCACTTTGACCTCAGCTAGACGAAGCTCAAGCTATTTTGCTTCTACATGTCTCCTCTGCTCACATGAAAAGGCAAAATTTGGATGCTCTGTTAGCCACAGTAATACAAAGTTTGATAAAAGACCTCACCCTGTGTTCCAGTTCCTTTCAGAGCCCTGAGACCTACATTGCACAAAAAGGAGCAAGGGCAGGGAACCACCTACAGCCACTTATTACGCATTATCGATTTCTTTCCATTGTGAAAAACACTCCCTTTTTCAAAAAGCCACCTTCCACCCCCTCCCTCGTAGCTATTGATTCCATAGACCAAAACAATAATGTGCACCTTGCTGCACTGAACTTATGAATGTCTAATTTTGAACAGGAAAATGTCAGAGACCTCCACTCACAGGCAGGGCTTTGAACTGAGATGTATATCCTGTCTCTTCATCCGTGGTTTCCTGCAGGGGTACATTTACTCCCTCCAAAATTCACTATTAATTTAAGCATTGTTAATGATACCCAGCCTCTTGCTGGCAGACAGAGGAGGATGCAATTGTCCATTTTGGTTCCCAGGAGGTCCTTGAATGGCTGTGACAAGCACCAATAATAGGACTTAGATAAAAAGAGAAGTTGCTAACTTTGTCCTGATGCATCATAGTTATAATTTCCATGAAAGATGAAAGGATTGTTAAACTGACTGGGAATACAAAGTAACTCTCCTCAGACAGAACTGAATCATCTTTGCCCATTTCAACTGTATTGTTCCTTTTCTTATCTGCGTATTGTAGAGTCCTAACGTTTCTTGCAAGTAACTTACTCTCAAACCGACCCCCTCAGTGACACAGATGCCGGTTTGTGTGAGATGGAGGTGCACAGAGAGCCTGATCCTTAAAGTATTTAGACACATAAGGATGTAGAGATGCCCAGTGACATTTTTCTCACGTGCTCAAGGTTACAAATCCCCCTGGAATATCCTTTCCCGTGTAAGAAAATTAAACCGGCAGTCAGATTCTGACCACAGTTGCTCCCATAGGAGGCTGTACCATTTTTTAAGAAAGTTTCTATAATATTATATTCTTATTGCACATTACTGGATAAGTCTGAATTTTAGCTGATTTAAAATCCTAAGATTCCTATCAGAAAATAAACTCATCCAAATTATAGGGCTTTACAATATGACCACTATATTCCTCTTAGAAGATTACCATAAAGATAGATTCTGCTGAAGAACCTGTGTGGACAGGGGAAAATTTTCCCTTAACCACTTCAACAATTCTTATTTTATAATGATTTAACAGAGGATATTAAACAAATAAGAGACATTTTGCATTCACTGTTACTTTCTATTTTCAGCTTTAGACAAAGGCATTCTTGGTGTGACAGCTTTCAACCACACAGGATGTAGCACCTGAGGATGCTGACAAGGGAAATTGCCAGTGCAGGAAATTATCTTTTCCCAGGGAGGGGAAGTCAATGGGAAAAAAGTTTACATTTTGGGTCTTTGCAATAGCAGAGCAGGGTAAGACTTGGGCTAGGGTAGAGAAATTGAGTGAGTCCTTGAAAGAAACAGGCTAAGGGCTCTTCTTCTTTGGGTGATGTGAAAATTAGCAGCTTCTGCATATCAGAATTAAGGACCCAAGAAATTTTCAGGCAAGAGTTTGGACAAAGCAAGAGAAAATGGGGTGAAAAAATGACAGTGCAGGAGAATGGTTTGGTTTAACTGTTGTGGAAGTAAAATGCAGGAGGTATTCCAGGCATAAGAAGCAATTGAAGTCAGAGGAATTCACTATGATGTGAGTCTGGAGCCTGGAATAGTTGTTGTGTTCCCATGAAAGACACATGATCAGAGCAAACTGATGTAGCCTGTCTTACTTCATGGATAATTTCTTTGCATTTAATTGCTTATTTCACTGCTTGAAGACACATTTTCTTTCCCTGGTATTTATATGGGACTGTCACTGCATTAAAAAGTTGTATGGATTTCCAAAAGAAGGCTGTGCGTGCATGTGCACGCTGTGTTTATGGGTAGGTACACTTATCTGGATTAATTTTGTTATCATGCAGACTTAATTCAAAATACATTGGAGAAAGACATTATTCAACAACTAATAGATGTTATACCATCAACATATTCTAATGGGCTTATTAGCAATTTTATTGTATTCAATTTGCAGCGTGTCAGGTGGAAGAGCTATCAAAATGAAAAACTGCATTAAAATTAAAAACCAATAGCCCAAGTTTCAGTCTGAATGAGCTTCCCGGTGGAATGATGAAGTGTGGTTATCTGTGAGTCTGCCCTGGATACCTGGTAAAAATAGACTATGTGAATCCTTGGATAAAGTTGGAGAAATTAGTTGTTTCTACTATTTCACACACAAAATTAGTAAATATGTCACTGGGGTTTCAGAGTTTGGTTTTTTTTTTCCCACCCTCTTTGTTCCCTCATGAAAATAACACTGAGGATTCATGACCCTGCACCTTTTNCCTTTTTTTTTTTTTTTTGAGGACCTTTTGTCCTGCAATCAAGAACTGTTTGGTTTGTCTACTGTTTTCTGAATACAAGGATGGAAGCAATCGTTTGCTGTCCTTTGCCTCTCATTTTCACACCTATAATGCACACACCTTGCTGCAAAATCTATTTGCTGAGGAAAGCATGGGAATTTCTCATGTATCCTGCTCAGTCCTTCACGGAGCCTGGGCAAAGGAAAAGCTCCTGCCTGAAGGCCAGCTTGGACCTTGAAGGGAATGGGTAACACCACCTTTGCACACCCGTATGTGAGAGGGAAGCCTCTTCCCTCCTGAATCACTGCAGAGCCCCCATGTTGTTGCTGGTGGCCCTCGTGGCGCTCTGGCTCCCGTGTCCCATGTCCTCCCATGTTGCTTCCACCCTGTTTGCACTGATGCAGCTGTCTGTGAGGCTGCACATTGACACCTTGGGGCACTGAGATGGTCTTGTTAAAAATAGTACCCCCCACCCCAAGGAAAGAAGCAAGGAGATGGATGTGCAGCAGGTGCAGATACTGCTGATGTCCTCTGCCCTTCTCTCTCCTTTTGGTGGAGCACCTTGTACCCTTAGCAGAAGCACTGGCAATCTCCTACAGCACTGCCAGACCCAGGGTGCTAAGGCAAACCAAAAATTAACAGGAGCTTAAATTGGTGCTCGAGCTGTCAAATAGGACTTTGCTGTCAGCTTAGCTGAACTAATGACTCATGGACTAATGAGAGTGTCCTCTTCTCCCAGCCATGATCTTCTGCCACCCACAGAGTGGGGCAAGGTGCCTTGTTGACCTGGTGGAAAAAAGATCTTTTTTCTCCTTTTGCCAGGTGAGATTTCAGCAACATCAGCAGTTGGTTCCCATTCCCTGTGGGCTTCAGTGTCAGCAGCATTGGCGGGGACAGGCAATGGGAAATAACAGCCAAGCCATCCCTTTGGGAGGTGATGTGGTTTTAGGTCAGTTTAATCCAATTGCAGGGCTGTGTTTTGAGAAAGTTTTGGAGAGGACAACCAGCCTGCTCACCAATCTCTGCTGAGTGATGATAACTGCCAGCTGAAGACCATGGCAGGCAGATGGGACAAGAACTGCCTCAGTCCTGGCCATTAAACCCATTGGGAGTGATAAAGCAGGTCCCCAGGCAGGCACTTAAGCCCCGGGGGGGGGGGTTATTTGTGTCACCAAAATTCTTTCACTGTATGTTTTTGCCAATTCATACCCTTTTGGTATTTTATCTTGCAAAGGCAGCGGAGAAGCATCCCTGCTGACACATCTGTGCCTTCCAGGACAGAAAAGCTTTTGGGGCCGATGCCTGCCGGGCCGGGCTCCCCGCAGCGGGCTGAAGGCAGCGCGAAACGCTGCCCGGGGCGAGCGGCGCTGCTTCACAGACCCTGAGCATCGGGTCCTCTGCGCCTCAGATGACGAGGGAGGTGGCGTGTCTGAACACACACACACACACATACCCAGAGTCTTGTTACAGCCCTGTTTCTGCAAAAGCGATGAAGTGATGAAAGCAGAAGCTGCAACAAACTGCAGGACAAATTCTGTGAGCCAAAGTACACTGAACATCATGTGGCATCCTTTTAGATCTCGTTTGGAACTAAAATATTCTCTCTTTCCCTCCGCCCCCCACCACCACA
>VXBX01003168.1:59111-98322 GCA_013400415.1 Scytalopus superciliaris | reverse complement strand
CCCACCCCACAACGAAAAACATGTTCTATTGTTACTTAAATAGCATATATTTCTGTAATAGCCTTTTAATGCAGTGCTGTTTTTCTTTAGGGCCTTGAATATATGCAAATGGAAATGAAGAAGCGAGCTGAAGTAGAAAGGAAGCACAGTAGTCTGGAAAAAAAAAAGAGGGGCAAGTGACTCTAAAGATCAATGGGCAAAGCAAGCTGATTTGGCTTTCAGGGAAGAAGTGAAGGTTTTTAAATACCTCATGTCTCATCCTATGTGAATATAACTGCCTTATTGCAGCGATGCTGCAGAAGTCAGAACATGGCAAGGAAGCAACCTCCACTGAGATAAGTGATACAAATCAGAACGTTTCCATTCCCTCAGCTGTGATGCCATTCGACTCCAAAAGCACTGTTTAAATATGAATGGCATCCTGTTTATGTGCGTATTAGCAATATGTATGCCCGTAAAGACCTGCAGAAATGCAAATATTGCTCTGCACACAAGTGTCTCCCACTGAGGCTGCCTGGAAAAACAGCATCAGGACACAAATTGGTGACAATAAGTACAGCTGAAGCCAGTAATGAGGTAAAATACATATGCATGTTTGAGGGGTGTAAAACCTTGGCTCTGAATCATATGCCTCTTAGCGTCGAGTGATACCGATTCCCCAGTGCCTTTGCCTCTCTGTCCTTGGTTGCAGGTGTGACACGGGGATCCCTCCTTCTGCTTCCAACACCTTGGATGTGTGTCCGTTTCACATGACAGAGGCTGCCAAAGCAGATGGGCTGGGAACAGCCTTGTTGCACATGCCCAGGTTTAAGCAAATATAGTGATTATGCTGAAATTTGCTTAAAATGAAAATGCCACTGAAACATGGTCAAGGGTGCCCAAAGAGAAACCTGCACTGCGGTTTGTGGATACATCCTGTCTGATCAATGAATGCATTAGTGCTGCCCAGTTTACAACAATATCCTAAGCACATGCTTTTAAGGAAGAGCTCAAGGAGAAACAATTCCCAGTATGGAAGTTTACAGGTATATGTGTTTAGTTATTTCTACCTTGTAATCACTGGGAGAGTCATGGAAGGTTCTTGTACACAGAGCGTGTTTTTTTCCAACTCATCAGCTGTTTTAGTCTAGTGACCCTAGCTGTGCTGGAAATTCTGACTAAATAGATTTTGTTCCAGCCAAGAGGTCTCCAAAGCATTATTTGTGAACACTCATTTGGAGAAAACCTTAATATTTGCCTATCGTTGTTTTTCACCAGCATTGGCACAAGTGATATTACTGTGTTTGCCAGAGCGTTGGTGGAAAACAAAAGCCTTGCAAGGGCTCATGTGAAAGCGTCTGCAGGCAAGTTCACAGAAGAGGTTTTCCCCTTCCCCTAATCTCTTTTACTGGTTTTGCCAGAGAAAGGCTAGAAATTGATCCTCAGCAAACACACTCTGCAGGGGATTTCTTCATATCACATATCTCTGAATTCTCACCACCACCTCCCAAACTGCAGTAGAATACTAGTCCTCTCTGCCTTTGTGCCAAGTTTTTACTGAAATTCACCCAGCCTTCAGAAACCAGGTTGGAAACAGGTCATTAGACCCCTTCCACAACAGTGAGAAGTGTCCTGCTTTTCTGGTTTAGCTGAGAACACTTAACCAAGAGAAAGTCTTCTGAGTGACTTTTTTTTTTTTTTGAGAACTCCCTAAAATCACTTATCTTCTAAACATTGGTAATCTCAGCCAGAAAGCTGAACCTCTGTAGATCCAGGAGCTTTTTGTACAAAGAGAGAAATTAAACTATTTGTGGTTAAAATTCCAACATTTACAAGCCAAACTAGTTACAGAGGACACGGATGCAGCACTTTTTAATTAGTCTCTGTCTGTGTCAGTCTGTATTTGGTCTCTGTACAACAAACCATTGTCTAACCCACAGTGAGGAATCTTTTGGGTTTTGCAGTGACAAGAATCTTTCTGCCATAACTTTTGTTGTTTACCTCTGAAATTTTAATGAAATGGAAATTTGGGGGTAGTGGGTGGAGGCGGGTTGGGGTTTTATCCCCTTAAGCATTATCTTACTACGTTGATTCAGAAAACTTCCAAATTGTGCATATCTCCCAAAGACAGAATTAATAATCATATGATCTATCATGGGGAATTGACTGTCACTTTGACAAATGAGATATTAAGCTCTGCCACGCTGTAGAGCTGAGAGGGTTTGGTGAGTGAGCAGGTACAGAATGCTCCCCTTGCTTTCTTCCCTGGTGTTTTCCAACCCAGTCTCCAAAAGGTCCATTCCAGGGGCTGTGAATCAGGCAAAATACCCATGCAGCTGAATGGGAGTTCTGCTCAAGAACAGCAGGATCTGAAATGATGCAGTCCTGTCCTAGCCAGGATTCAGAGATATGTCCAGCTCTAAAGGGGCCAGGTATTACAGTTAAGATGCTGCAGTATAAAGAGAGACAAGTAGGTCTACCTTTAACCTGGAGGCCACATGTGTTTCATTCTCATATACCTGTGTTTCATAGCCCTGCCATATCCTAGAACTTATACATTATGCAGTAGCTTGTCTATATGGTGTTACTCCTTGAGCTGAAAGGAGCCTTTAACAATTTATGGTAAACATGAATGCCCCGGGAGGAACTCCGTGAGTGGGGCTTTAAGGATGCAATAATATTGGGAGCATTTATTCTCTCTGTTATTACCACAGATTGTGTTTAGGTGCTTTTCTCCTTGCCTAAGTGTATTGATATCTTTGTTGCAAAGCAGTAACAGGACATGTGCAGGATTGTGGGGTGCCTGACATCACAGAGGTGCATGGGATAGAGTGAGAGGGAAGGGTCCAGCATATTTAGCAAACACTGCTTAGCCTGAAGGAAAGAAAAATATGTCACTGTCCTGAGCCAGATCCTTTCCCAGACTAACTCCTCTCATTCTTTCACTTGCCTTTGGCCCAGTTTCACAGCTAACCAAACTCTATATCCCTAAGGATGCTCCTCCACTCTGAACACCAGCATCACCTGTTCACATTGCTCTTTCACATACCAAGGCATCATGTTTGGCACTTTTATGGGGATGGTGGCAGCAACAACAGCATTTTCTGCCCCCAAGCCCTGGACATCCACCAAAGACCAGAGCTGCAGCACTCTGCCACTGTGTGAGACTGGGAAGCTGGGGGTGTCCAAGGTTCACAGAAAAGAAAGAAAGGGAAAGAAACTGTACTCACACCCAAATCTGAGCCCATTTGGTGGGGCAGAAGCTGGACTACTGGTTCAGTGCAGTGGGTCTGGGAGCCTGCACTTGCCTGTTCTGGCATCCTACCTTGAGCAGGTCACTCTGTTTAGAATGCACAGAGCCTGCTTGACCAGGTGCTGCTGAATCAGGAGACAGCCACCTCTCAAACTCCTTCTTTCATTGCTGTCCTGCCCAAAACCTCACCTAATTCCCCAGAAGCCTGGCTGCATTTTTGGCCAGGAGCACAGCAGGTAACAGCTGCACCAAGTCTGTCTCCAAACACACACAGGACTTTATCAAAGCATCCATTAATACCAAAGCCCTGCTGATTTTCTGCCACTGTGGGACAGTTTTTTTCCAATTAAAATGAGCTTATGTTCTTTGGGGCACTCGGTGAGAAAGATTTCGATATTCCCTGGGAAAATGGAGCTTTTCCAAGGTCTTTTCTCAAGTTTTGGTCACGCATGGGATTGAGCTTCTGCCTTATTAACCAGCAGATGTGTCTGGCAGGGCAATGGGTTTACCATGATCCTCTAGGTAGTGTTGCTGTGGGTGTGAGGTGCGGCTGGATCTTTGCTGGCTGCTGCATCTAGTCATTTCTACTGACTGCTTTCATGTGGTGTTATCTCATCTCTTTCACTGCAGATTTTTATCCCAACTTGAGGTAAGGCTAAAACTCTGAAAGCTGAAATGATTTAATTACAGCTGTATAGACAGCAAATGAGAGTGTGCTCTCGGTCACAACCCCTGCAGTTGAGATAATAAGAGAATTTCCATTATCCCCTTCTTTTCTGTCTTAGGAAAGTCTGAGTAAAATCTTTCACTCTCTTTGAATAGCTGTAATTAAATCAGCACAGCTTTCAGGATTTTAGCTGTACCCCAAATTGAGGGGCAGTCTCTGTAGAGACTATTCTTACCTCTGAAAGCTACTGTCATGGAGTTAAGAAGTACTTTCTGAATACCAAAATGATCAATATACAATATACACTGGCATATCACTCTTCATGGAACACCTGCCTGAAATACTGAACCTAATCTGCCCTTGGAAAATCAGTTTATAATTTGTGTCTAGGCTGTAATCAAACCACAGCTTCAGACAACATGTGATGACTTTAAAGGGTCAACCCAGTTGTCAAACATCTGGTAAACATGTATTGATTAAGAAACAAAAATTATTTGTTTACTTTCATCTGAACACCTCTACTTTCTCTGTTGCCTGTGCCATGCTTTGAAGAATTTCCAACACAGCTATTAATTTAACCTCTCAAATTCTAGGCTTAAATCTGTTTTCTGGTGGCTTAAGATTTTGTAAAATACTCTTTATTCATCCTTTGGTTTTCCAGTGTGGCAAGAGTTAAGGAGGTGGGATCAGCCAGGTTGGATGGGGCCCTGAGCAACCTGATATAGTCAATGTCATCCCTGTCCATGACAGGGGGGTTGGAACTAGATGATCTTTAAGCTCCTTTCCAACACAAACCACCCTATGACTGTATGAGTCCCTGATTCTCCCATCAGCCACCTGTGGATGTGCTGGTCTCTCAGGTACCATCCTGCACCCCTGCCGTGGTGATCCAGCACCCTCAAGGCCATGTGGGAAGGTCCTCAGGACTGGCCCCTTCCTTGTTTGCATGTTTTTTTTATACTAAATGTGGAGAAGCTGGAAGAGTCACAAGCTGCTGAGGGTTGTTGTGGTTGCTGGTTCTGCCCTACCATGGACACTCTCTGCCCCTGCCATGGTTATCCCAACACAGGATATTGTCACTGGGACTGCAACATGGCCATATTAACGTTATTTTTTCATTAAACTAAACAAATGAGTCTCAAAAGACACATTAGGATCCAAAAGGGGCATTACAATTTTTTAGCCAATTTTCTTATTGCTGCTGTAAAAGTATGAGGAGATGCATTATAGGGACACAGTTTAAAACTGTGCCAGCAGAAGAATTTAGATGTTGTCCAAAATTAACAAATCCAAGTGTTATTTCTCCCAGAGGTTAGATGGTATAATTTTTATATTTTTTCCATCATGTCTAGGTAGCGCCTTCTATAAAATCTGCAGCCAAGGAAACTCTTGAAACATTTTAGCTGTTATTAAATTTAATTTCAGAGACAATTATCAAAGCATGATTAACACATATAGCAGGGTGAGGGTTTAGTGCACTTTTATTGGACAGATAGGAGCCGGTGCTTGTTTTTCTGAGATTATAAGAGTCTGGGTCTCGGTCATGCAAACGTGCCTGTGAACACTTTTGTTCTCAGGAACCTGCTCGCTTTCCTCTGTGGGGTCCCTGGTGTGTTCCTAGATGTCTGCAGGACCTGTGCTGTGCCACATAATGGTGTGACAGAGGGAAAGCACCACTTGCTTCAGGTACACCGACGGGTGAGGACAAGGGGCAGGGGAGCAGCAAACCTCTGCATGGGGCTGTCTGTGCCAAGGCAGCCGGAGTGGTGAGAGCCATGCTGGTTCCCTGAGCCAGCACAGCAGGCAGTTGGCCACTTTATCTCATTAGCAACACAAGTATTAATGCTCCTTTGAACTAAGGCAACGTGGAAAATGCAAACTGCGTGTGGGCATCAGTCTACCAAACTGTTCCTGCCCTCCCTGCCTGCGCCCAGCCCACGGGGCTCTGGGAGTTTCAGAAATGCCCAGTTACCTCCTGAGATTTGCTACCAATATCATCTGCAGGGGAGGTTCTCTGTGTACTCTTCAAACATCTGGGGACAGTTTTACCTCACCAGCTGTGCAGGGGGAGGCCTCTGTGCATGTCTGTGGCATGCACTGGGATTGCTGCAGCCAGCCTGGGAAGGTGCTGGGGGCTCCATCAGAAGCAGGGAGCAAGCCATGTGGCAGTAAACTTATCTAAAGACAGGAGCAAAGGGAAGGGGGGATAAAAACCTTTGTGAAGCTATTCTTACATGTGAGAAAACAGATTATGATACATCTGACGCCACCAGTGCTGTTCACAGCTCTGTTTTCATTTAAAGTTTTCAGTTAGGTAGGTGTAGCACTCCTGAAATTAGAGGTTAATCTCAAACTTCACTCCATCTCCAGCTTCAAAATGTTGCCTTTTGTCAGTAAGTGGGTGACCAAATCATTACTTCTTGTTGGGGTATGAGAAGGGCAGGAGGATGGCAAGTTGAAATTCTTTTTCTAATTCCCAAAATGTTTCCCCCTCTGCTTACCTTGTTTTGACAACGGCTGGTTTATGTCAGATAAAAGGACTCTGAGGAAACATCAGCATCTTGCTTTTTTCTGTACAAGCAACTGTGTTGGCAAGTCAGTTTATGCAGGGTAAATTATAAGCAGTAGACCAGAGATGGAGAAGTCTTTATTAGATAAAACAGGCAATGCAGGGTACAGCTCTCTCCTGAGAACTTATCTGACGCCAGGCTGACAGTGTTCCTGCCTGGCGGAAATTATTAGGCTTTGAAAGGGGTGTGTAGTGAAACACATTAAAAATGGCAGCACAAAAGATGCCTGTCTGCTCAACAGTTATCACAGGTGGCTGTACCACACTGTGTGACAACTGTGGAGGAAACCCACCCAGAGCTGGAGATGTGCCAGCCTTTAGGACAGATCACAGAGCGTATCTGATGGCCGTGCCATGTTTCCTATAGGTGGATGTGACTAATCATAGAAATAGGTATGCAGAGTGACACCAGCATAATTAGTTTTCAAAACTCTCAGTGGTCACTGAGTGTACGTACACAATTTTGTTCAATTAACTAAAATTAGTTTTGTACATTGCGTGCCAGGGGTGTTTCTAAGGCTCTAGGGGTGAAGACTGGAATGATCCCTCTGGTTCAGCAGGCTATTAGGATTTGAAGCCCTGATTTAGCAAGGTACTTCAGCACATGCATAAATTTGAGCATTTGAGAAGTCCTATTGTTGACAGTGGGACTACTTAGGTGCTTCAAGCTGGATAACTGCTTAAATGTTTTGCTGAATATGACAATGTTGAGTTAATGTAGTAGGGCTCTAGAGCTTTTAAATGTCATGTCAGGCAGAGCAAACACTGTTAATGAACACCAAGCATCTGTCAAAAGGGAACTTTGTCCTGCTTCTCTAGGGCAAGGGAAATTTTGAAGTGGTGCTGCTGTGTGGGAGCAAAGTCAGATCTGACTGTTTTTTGCTGCGCACTTACCTTTCCTTGCTGCAAAGACTGCCTCTCGTGTCTTCTTCGGTAGCAGCTTCTTATTAGAAACAACCCCCCCAAAAAGTCACTCACAATCTCAGTTCAAATCCGTACAATTCTTGTGCAGTCTCATGCAAATTAGGGGCCATCAGCATGTCCAAGGTGTATTGACCTGCTGAGGAACCTCAAAGGCTGCAAAATCCAATGATGGTTCATTTTTTTTGTTTCAACAGAGTGAGTCAGAAGCTGGGGAGGGGCAGGGTGGAACATTTCCATGGCTGATATTGCATTCATGAATCCAGCCCTTTGTTTGGCTGGAGGCTGCACGCTGACAAACGTGCTGCTTTCTGAAAGCCATAGCAACTTTGTCCCGTGTCCTGGTGCGGGAAGTAGGGTATAGACTTGGACAGCCTGCTTCTGAAAAGGTTTGGGGGGATTTTTTTATATCATTTTAAGATTAAGAAAACAACCCAAAATCTCAAGTCATGCTTAAGATCGAAAGGGCTCCAGCCCTAGAAAATATGAGGGCCTCTTTTCATCCCACCATTATCCATCTTTCTCCACTACTGAAGCCTGGCTGAATCAGCTACTATCTATCCTTTTTCAGAGATGCTGCCTTGTTTTTTTCCTTCTGAAATCTTTATGGACATTAAGTCTACTGCAAGCTGCAGATTAGGTAGTCGTGTGTGTATTGACACTGTGTCAGCCTTCTGCTTGGCCGTGATAGACACAAGGCCAGTTTCATGACACTGTCACTTAGTCAAGAAGGGTAATACCCTGAACGCTGAGTTCTCACATACTATTGCATTAGATCATTTCACCCTTGAATTGCCTCCAGACCCAAGCTAGCACCCAGTGGGCCTATCAGTTTAAGACAGCAGATCCCAGCTACAAAATCAATAGGAGATAAGCAGACAGGGTTAGGGTCCCATGGAGTTTGACAGCTTAGTATCTAAGCACAGTGCCCACCTCTTAGCAGGAAAATGTAGGGCTTGGCTTGCAATAAATACCACTTTTCCAGTGCAGTGTTAGAGCTCAAAAATTGAAGGAAAAATACTTGAGATTGAACTAGGAATTTTTTTTTTAGAGAACATTAGAAACAAAATACTAGATCACAGGTCTTAGACTTTAGCTTAGACATTCATAAAGCTATTGAGGAAAAGCTATTCCTTTCTCTCCACCTTGGTCTGATCATCCACACTGCAGAAAGACATTTGTCTGACTGTGTCCTGATTCAAACCCCACAGGCACTATCCATCAGTGACCTACAGTCCATGTCCGAGCTCTCCAGCACTCAAACAAGTGAATGTTTTTCACCACTTGTTATAAAGTTTGTTGTTGGATGGGTTTTTCCCTCCAGTTAAAATGGATGTTCAAATGTTTGTTTCTGCTGTGCACCATAGCTCTGCTGGGACATGGAGAGAACATCCCTCTGGACCACTTGGTGGCTAAAAGCTGCACCTGGCAGGGAGAAGACCTGGCTATAATTATTATGCCAAAATAAGCAGATAAGGTTTGTGATATACTGAAGCATTCCATGCTCTGGGATTGTACTTTATCATTTGAACCATCATGGACCAAAGGCTACTCTGTGAAAAATATAAGATGGCTTGGATATGTCAACATTTCAACATTCCCTCTTTTTTTTTTTTTTCCTTAAAAAGTCATATCTATTTCTCAAATTCAACATGAAATGGAAAATTACTTCCTTTGATCTGAAACCAAATATGCTTTTTTATTTTTAATAGAAAAAAACAGGCCTAAAGAGAAACAGCTAATGTGTTTTTACAGCTGCACCTATTAAAGGACACATTCACAGCCCAAGTAGGACAAAGCTGACACAAAGCCACTGAATTAAATGGGTCTTAGACAAGCCATGAAACTCTCTGAAGGCAGCATGTGATTGGATGTCAGAAATAAAATTTAACCAATGGGAAATCATGGCAAAAGATAAAAACCACACTACTGTTCTGCCACGTAGTTTCTGACCACCCTTGGAGGAGCAGACTCCGTGTGAAGGTGACAGGAATTGCTGGGCTGTGACTCCACTGCTAATCCAGATGTGCTGGGCAGTGGTCATTTGACTGCATGGCCACCTGTGACAAGTTACAACTTTCTTAAATGCCTTCTCTGGAAGAAACCATGCATGTAGTCCTTGTGTTCTCAGCAAGCAAGGACACCACCACGAGACACACAGGGAGGGAAAGGGCAGTCTCCCGGCAGTCTGAGGAGTGCAGCTGGTGGGGAAGGGCTGAGGGCGACCTTCCACCAAGCAGGGGGGCTGCCCTCCTGCTCTGCTCCCTGAGACCCCCTCAGTCACCCTTGGTGGAAGGCATGGATGGATGCTTCTGCCAGGCTGGGGTTATGGTGGTCTTTGCTGTAGCTTAGAAACATCAGGGCCAGGGGTGACCTATGGGCTGGTTTGGGTTGTTTTCTTAAATTGTGTTGTAGTCTACAGCTGCACTTGGACATTGCTTCTCCACCCTTCAGTGACATATCATACAGTATCCTAGGGCACTAGATACCTGGGAGACTGGCAGGTGACTTGGTGACTCCCTCTGCAGTGGCTTATGAAGTAACAACCCACAGATTTCCACTGTGACATCCAGTTTAAATCTTTGGCTCTTTCATGGAAGTAATTGAGTAGTCTTTGCCCACATTGGAGCCGCTGAGGTGAGAGTGACCCTTGGAGGGGAAGGGACAGATGAGAATAGTTTCCAGTGCTGAGTGAGATTCTTCACAACTCACCTGTCAATGGCTGTGGTGAGTCTCTCAGCACCCTTGGGGAAAACATGGGATACCACTTTTCTGGTCCTATGAATTTTGTGGTAAAAGTGGTCAGTATCTCAGTCAGACCTAGATGGTGCAGTGCCATATCCCAACTCCTGTCCCACCTCTGCTAGCAAGGGGCCATCTCCAGAGGAGAGCTGAGAACTTGCAGCATGCCTGGAAATCACATAATCATATAATGGTTAAG
The DNA here is from genome assembly GCA_013400415.1 of Scytalopus superciliaris. Classification (NCBI taxonomy): domain Eukaryota; kingdom Metazoa; phylum Chordata; class Aves; order Passeriformes; family Rhinocryptidae; genus Scytalopus; species Scytalopus superciliaris. The sequence goes on along the minus strand of VXBX01003168.1, from coordinate 87,992 downwards.
GTTGGAAGGGACCACAGTGGTCCAACCTCCCTGCTCAGGCAGGGTCATCCCAGAGCACATGGCACAGGATTGTGTCCAAATGGTTCTGGAATATTTCCAGTGAGGGAGACTCCACAACCTCTCTGAGCAATCTGTTCCAGTGCACAGGCACCCACACAGTAGAGAAATTCATCCTCATGTTCAGGTGGAACTTCCTGGGTATCAGTTTCTGCCCATTGTCTCTTGTCCTCTTGCTCAGGACCACCAAGGAGATTCTGGTCCAGGCTCTGAAACCTCTCTTCATATTCTTATGGACATTCATAGATTCCCCTATCAGTCATCTCTTGAGGCTGAAGAGGCCCAGCTTGCTCAGCCTTTCCTCATTACTGAGGTGCTCCAGTCCATTGATCATCTTTGTCACCCTCCACTGGACCCACTCCAGGAACTCCACATCTCTCTTATCCTGAGGAGCCCAGAACTAGATGCAGATCTTCAGGTGATTTTCACCAGGGCTGAGTAGAGGGGCAGGATCACCTCCCTTGACCTGCTGGCAATGCTCTTCCTAATGCACCCCAGGATCCCATTGGCCTTCTTGGCCCCCAGGACACCCTGCTGGCTCATGGACAGCTTATTGACCACCAGGACCCCCAGGTCCTTCTCTGCAGAGCTGCTTTCCAACAGGTTGGCCCACCTGTCCTGGTGCCTGGGGTTGTTCTTTCCCAGGTGTAGGACCCTGCACTTGCCTTTGTTGAATTTCAGGCTGTTTTTCTTCTCCAAAGGAGACCATGTTTTTTTCACGATGGTATTTTTGCAGTGTGACAATACCATCAAGAGCCCTATTGTAACCCACTCATGCACCTCTCCTGTCTTAAATCCTTCTTCCACCCATCAAGGAAGAGGAGAACAGAGCAAAGATGGCCCAGCACCTGAACAAATTTTGAACATATTCCCTGAATATTGTCCATTTTCCTTCTAATAGGATGCCATGATGTCATACATCCACACAGCTGTTGCCATGCAGTGGTGTTGTGCACATGTGTTTCTGAGGTCCTGTAAGAGTTAAATATTGGCACTGGTGTGTTGCAGGACAGCCTGCTGCAGTGGGAGAGGATGGTCTGCTATGCAGACGGTTGCCATTAGATGTCTCCAGCCCCCTGGTCTTGGAAATGAAGGCAGTCAAGCATGACAGTCAGTGGTTGGTAGGAGAATTGGAAAGTGGTCAGTCATCCTCCTAGTTAGCCAGTAAGGGCTGATATAAAGTGTCCATTTGCTTGGGAAGGAGCTCTTGGACTGCAAACCAAACTTCTAAGTCAACTCTCTGACCTCTGGTGGACCTGAACTTTCTAAACAAAGCCATCTATTGCTCTGGTGGAAAGAGGCAGTGGTGGAAAGCATGCTGAGGTCAGGATGCTCTGCAAGTTATAAACATGGGCCTACAGAATTTGTTTCTCAGTTGTTGAGAAGGCTGCAGGTATTTTCCTCCATTTAGTTTATTTGTTTAAACAACACAATAGATTTTGCCTGTGTGATTAACAGGGATTTTTCAAAACATTTCCAGAAATACTTAACCAAGCTAAGCAAAGCTAAGCAAAGCCCAGCTGTATCTTAGTTTGGCCTGGAATGGAACTTCAATATGCATCAGTTTGCTATTTCCATTTTCCATACAAATAAAACAGCCCAGAGCAAAGTGAAATGACTTGCCAAGGCCACTGTTCAAATAAGTGATGGAGTTGGAATTTGACTAAATGCTCTGTCTGGTCAGTTTTTCCCTTTTTAATATTTTCATGCAGCTGATCCCGTAAGAGAACGACATATCTGTTCTTTGCTGTGGGCTCGCTGAAAGAAATTAAGAAAGGCAATAGGTGTTAAGATGAAATAAGTTCTTGGAGGTAGAGACATGAATAGGAAAAACTGCAAAGCATTGATTACATTAATTGTGATCAGTTAGAGAAAACTCTCTCCTCTGAGCAGAAGAGTTTTGGAGAACTTGCCTCATGAGCCATGTCTGGTGCTCAGCAAAACTCTGTGGGTCCAAAGCTAACCGGAAGAGCCAAAGCAGCAAAACTAGACCAGCAGCAAACATATGAAAGGCTTCACCTCCACCACCTCAAAGCACAAGTCTGTGTCCCTGAGAGTGCCCAAAAGTAGAGGCCTGGGGTTGGGTGTAATCCCATGGTAAAGGTCTGTGCCCTTCCAGAAGGCTCTCCTCATGCTCTGCCTGCTGTTGGTGCCTGGTTGTTCCCGGGCAAAGGGAATGTTCACACCTGGGCATTCACACTGCATATGTCCATACCATTCACCTGGACTCTCCAGCCCTCAGTCACATAACCACCACAGGCACTGGGCAACCCTGCTAAGGCTCAGGCCAGTCATGCTGTGTTTGGCTGAATGAAACTTTAAATCACTAACCATGAACAGCTGCAGAGCTGCATTAATAAAAGAGAATTTCAAAATTTTCTGATAGTTGCTGAGCTTCCTGTAAAAAAGAGTTAACAAAGACAAATGAAGCAAATGCTGAGTGTATGAGATTTATGGTCTACACGATGACCTTCCCTTGGAACTGTGTCAGTGTCATTCCCCTTGCTGGCTGAGCGCACACACACACACACACTGTCTCTGCAACTCTCCCAGACCATTTCTCCCTGGTTTCATTTCTTCTCCACCCTGATTTATAAGGATGTGTCCTATCTTCATGTCTCAGAGAACACATCGGAGTTTCAGTAAACATACACAATGCAGTTCCTTTGGAACACATCGGAGTTTCAGTAAACGTACACAATGCAGTTCCTCTTTCCCCAAGAGTCAAAAGGAAAAGGCTCCTCCCGACAAGATAAACAACCCACCCACCCACTCCCTCAAGCAAATACACGGGGGAAAACATGACTGGCTTTGCATTGTGCCCTGTAGGTTTTCAGCCTGACGCCTTCTGCAGTGAAGAGCTCCATCAGTGAGGGCTTTCTCTTGAGTGAGCCCTGCCATGGGGCATCCCCCGTGAGGTCTGGGACTCTCAGACCCAGCAGTGCATGATGCCTGGCTGCTCTCTTAGCCCTTTGCCAGAAAGACAGGTATTTTCCAGCAGGGTGATAGAACACCCAGGGATCCAGGCAGTGCAGACTGCAGTCCACAGTTTGCAGGAGCTGTTCCTGTTGAACTGATATCAAGTGATTTTTATGGCTGCTGGCTGAAATGTCATTTAAAACTAATAGTGTGGTGTGATTTTGATTTTAAAAAGAAAAAAAAATCTGTTGACCTAGGGACCTTGAAACTTGCCAAATTTGTCTTACAACCTGACCCCAAGACCGTTAAAGTCAGTTTAAAGTCCCCCTTTGATTCCATCGAACTTTAGATTGGCCCTTGGCAAATGTTTCAATTAACCTCTGCCAGGTTCCATGTCTGTAATGAAATCTAAATTCACGTTAGTTTTGTGCAGTTCCCATTTTTATAATAAATGTTCTTCACTGCCTTGTTTCCAACGAGGGATGTCCTCAGACCCCACAGACCAAGTAGAACCTTAGATAGAAGGCAAATCAGTGGCCACATGGGACCTATGTTTTAGAAGGGTGACACAGTAATGTCGAAAACATGGTAGTTATTCATCAGAAGGTCTGCAAACTACTTTTCACCACAGGACACTCTGCTTATCCCTTTACCCTCTGTACAGAAACAGTCCTGTTATTGGGGAGAAACACTGGACTCGCTGACTTGACTACCTGAGGAGGGAAGAAAGAATTGCATCAAAGTAAGAAAAGCCTATGTGGCCAAAATATAGGCAATGACAGAGTCATCCAAGCTTAAACACAGAAACAAGAGAACACGGAGAACCAGGTGCCACCAGACAACTGTCTACATGACTACTCCTAGGCTACAGAAAATGTGAGGTCATTCATACTAGCATAGACCTGTCTCATCATCCAGGGAGGATGCAGGGATCTCAAATTATCCCACACATGCCACCATGCAAATCATCAGGGACAGTTGCCATGGATCAGCAGACACCTGATAACTTGTTGCCCAACAGTAAGTTCTTCATGTGTTCAAACTCGTGATGTCTCTTGGGTCTGAAAGGTTCTGTGCAATGTTTTGGAGTGTGTCAGGCTTTCTGTCTAGCATTCAGAGGTTGTTTACCTCTCTTTTATGCCCCTTTATTGTTATTTGTTTCTAAGAATACACTCAGAGTTGCAGTTTCTGCTGGTTTTTTATTAACTGGAGTTTCTTTTTATTCACCTGCTGAGTGGAGTGATTATTTTAGAATACCCTTAGTGCTTGCGCCTCTCCTCACTACAATTTGAGGACTATCTCTTTGGGGGCTGCTTGTTTCTGGAATGGCTGTGTTTGGTGGTATCTCTGAGTGGGGTTAAATTGCTTCCAGATGGGCTGTGAAAACTGGTCCTTCAAAACACCAATATTAAATCAGGCTACAGCACTTACCTTGTGTATTGCAGTTGCTTGTCTCCTTCATCCCTCCAGAACCAAGAGAGCTTAAATTAGCTTTCAAGGACACAAGTTCTACATCATATTCACTTCCATTCAATTTTGTTTACTTCCTCAACACTGTTGGCTCAATAATACCCTGGTATTCCTGTCCAGTGCTTACTCAAGATCAGTCTGCAAAGCACATCCTCTGATGACAACTTGGGTTTCCTATTTGCAGTCCACAAAGGGCCATGATGTCAAGGTGGTAACAAGCTTTCTTTTATCTTCTAGAATAAAAGCTTGCACTGGCAGAAGCCACGGGATCTGTGTATCTGTCAGTGTATCTGAGCAGAAAGGCAGGATGGATAACACAGAGCATATGGGAGACCTGGAGAAGTGGATTTGGCACAAGTTTGGCTTCCACGGCAACCGGCAGCAGCATCGACTCCTTGGGGCATGTTCGCCAAGGAGCCTTCTTCTGATGATGTGATGCTCAGATCTCACTATCACAAAGGAGTCTTCTGAGGGATAAAGCAGAGTGGCACTTCAGTTGACATCATCACCCGTCTGCTTCTGTGTGGCATTTCAGTCCCGTGTGCCGTGTTTACCGTGGGTTTCCACAGAAATAACAGTACATGCCAATAATCAAAGCATGATGGTCTGCGTGTTCCAGCAGATAGATGACCGAATACACTGGATTCCCTTGCTGAGGTGCAGTTTGGGTGCCTTTCTTTATCTGGCAGTCAACTGCATATCCTGAATTAACACAGATAAGCTCAGCTGAACAAAAATTCCTTCCACTAGGAGTTTAAGGCTTCATTTCTTGAAGAGTTAGACAAATGTGTACTAAAGAGACAAGTCTTATCCAAAAGTATAAGCTGTCTTAGCTAGTAACACACTGCAAAAGATGGATTTAAGAAATATATGATATTATTTACAAACTCCAAAATAATTGTGTTGTACTGCGTTAGAGAATTCCTCCCAAGAAAAGAATGGACTTGATATAAGGCAGATCCTTATGTCTGACTCAGGGTGGTTAAAACAACAACAAGACCCCTATAAAGCAATAATTAGAAGGATGAGCAGAGAGCAAAAGCCTTGGAAAGTACAAAAAAGCAGAAAAAACCTGTAAACACTAATGTCAATAAAGCAAGCCACTGGTCCTCATTTAATTAGCAATTTTTATTAACAGGAGTTTGTTTACTACTGCAGTGTTTACCTAGGGCCCACATAAAAAGCATTATGATCAGGACATAGTGGCATTTTAATCCCCCTATTCCCAGTGTGGAAATGAAAGTGCTAAAGTGGTTATTTGTGTCCATCAATAGATGAGGGCAGAGAGATCACCAATCTTTGTATTTTCCTTGAGAGTCAGGATGCAGAGGGATATACCCGTGGGCCCAGCTGAGCTGCAGCTTGCAGAGAGGCAAGGGGTGAAATAACTTTGTCCGATGTCATTTCATCTGTTGCATATGGACTCCCAATACTGAACCCAGAAAAGCAACTGCTGGTTCCCAGATACAGCTTTTCCTTCTGGTGGTGTAGCAGGATATAAGCCCGAGGTCATATATTTTGTTTTCAGTCTTTGAACTCAAAACTCATTAATTAGAAATCTAAAGTCTTGTCGGCATCTAAAATGTAGAATTCCATTCCAGCACGGCAAACCAGCTCTAAGCTTTGGGTTGGAGATAAGGGGCCAGGACCCACCTCACCAGTTTATCTACCGCTGTGCTGAGTACTGGAGTGATCCTCCCTGCTCTCTCTGTTGGCAAAATAGGAAACATGTTTGTCCGTGATAGGTTTTTTTTTTTTCAGAAGGTCCTTTCTGGAATTCAGAAAACATTGCTCTCTGCCCTATTTCTGCTTCCCTTAATCTGAGGTCAGGCAGGGGTTGAGCCACATCCAGAAACGTCTTTAAAGGGTCAAAATGAAGTGTTAGACGTGGCTGTTTAGAGTGATCACAAGGGGTCAGTGCACCACTGAGGCTTGCTGGTCCCTCACCACTCTTTCTTAGTGCCCTGTGCCTGCCCAGAAAGGTCTGTGCTGCCAGGGGGAGGGGACTGGTGACAGGGAGCTGGTGACATTGGCCCTGGATACAGGGAGGGCATCCCCTCCGTCCTCTCTGTCCCAGGTGAGCCGTGTAGGGGAACTCAGCCAGAGCCGGGTGTCTGGATGGTGTAGGTAGTAGCCAGGATATTGTTTGCAATCCTTGCCTAGAGCCAGCAGTGAATCATCCCCATTGCTGCTGGATCCTCAGCCAGCTGTGTGGACTGGAGTTATTTGTGTGGGGAAGGCTGGGGTGGCAGGAATGCAACCTGTCCAGGCTATAGAGCATGCAACCCCTAATTACAGTCAGATACTTCCAAGTCAGACACCAGTGACTAAAGGAGTGTGGGCTGGGATTCTCTTCCTAGTGAATGGCCAGGCTCCAAAGGGGTTGGACTGTGGATGGGATGGCATAATGCAGACAGTTCCCTGCCAGGTCTCAGGCAGCCAACTGGTGTATCACAGAGGGTTTCTTGTGCCTGCTACATCCCAGGTCTCCTCCTCCCACCCCACAGCATGCTGAGATCGGGTTTTCTGGACAAATCCATCAAGGACCCCCCTGATATCTGCTGGGCTGAGGCCACCAGCAGAGGCAGAGTGATTGCTGGCTTTGCCTCAGGTTGTGGACTCGCAGGTGGCACAGCCCTGGGATCTCTGCCTCTGGACCCACCAGCACAGCCCAGCCATCCTTCAGCAGGCATCCATCCTGCCTCTCTTTGCAAGGTCACCCTCTCGATGATGCTGACTTCTTTCCACTGCCTCAAACAGCAGAACAACTCTTCCACTCAGCCTACTGCAGTGGGCAGGGAAAAAAATTGAACTTTCCTTCCAGCTTACCTTTTCCTCAAAAATGACGGAGACTGAGTTGTCCAGGGTGCAAAATGTCAGGATCTCTGGCTTGCTGCTGCTGTAGTTGTGCTGGGTGTGAGGCATACCTTGTGGCTGATGGCATTAATGACCTTTATCTCCAGGAGCGAGGAGAGGAGGGATAACTCACAGTGGCTTTAATGGGTGTCCATAAATATAATGGGAGACCCACAATCACATAATTATCTGTCTAATCCATCCATCTGTTGTACACATACTTTATTGATTATACACACACACACACACATAACATATATCTGCAAAATATATATATTTGCAAAACACTTAACAAATCATCCACGGACTGGAAGATTTATCCTACTTGTCACAACTGTTTAGGCTGCCATTTCCATTATAGTTATTCTTTTCCAGTGTGCACAACTTTCTTCAGCGTGGCTCTTTTGTACTGTCATTTAAACATTGTGTTTCAGCAGAGTTTGAAAGAAAGAATAGGAACAGACCTCATTCGACCACTTCTACATTCACTAAAAATGAAAAATTACTTTTCACATGTTTTTGTGTTAATAAAAAACTCCTCTGCTCAGCCTGACTGATGATGAGACAATTTACCTGGGAGGCATTGTGATTCTCCCAGCAAAACAAAGCAAGGATCTTCTGTAACTCTCCCTGGTCCTCGCAGCCTCAGGGGAAAGAAAAGGGGTAAAAAGCAAATAAAACTATTTCCTTCCAGGGGAAGGAAAAAAAAATGCATGCAAAAGAAAAAAAAAAACCCAAACCCTTTTTGTGTGTGTCTGTCAGGACTATTTGTAAATATTCTCCAAGCTTGAAGCTTTTTCCTTCCTTTTTTACGATAACAAAAAATGTGGGCAGGGATTTTCTCTTCTTCCACAAGAATTGAGCTGCTTCATTGCAGATGGGAGTGCCATTGCCCTGCTAACCCACTGCTGCAACAGGGTTTTGCCACACAAAAGGAGCGCTGTGAGGGGAGGGTGAGGGCCACTGCCTGCCAGGTAGGACCCACAGGGCAGCATTCAGCTGCTATCCAAGTAACTCACCTCAAGAAATAAGGATATTTGTCCCCCTTTTCACCTTCTGGCACAAAAAACCCAATCAACAAAATAACTGCCCTAAACTGAAATTTTGAGATGGCATAGTTTCAAACGGTTTGGCTGTGTATAAAAGCAAAGAAACATTGATTTGGGTAAGGCATTTCTTTTCTATTGCCAATATGAACAGAAATGTGTGGAAGTAGGGGTGCAAAGAGCACCACCTGTGGTGTGCTGCTCTCTATCCTGCCTTGTGCAGGAGCTCAGAGGAATGCTCAGACATTCTGCCTGGTCTGGAGAGCCCCAGGTCCAAAAGGTGTACCTGGGAAAGAACTACAGGCAATGCCTGTGGCCAAGATAACATTGGCCTAGAGCCTTAACTCTTGCATTTCCTGACTTAGCGTTTGCAAGGTAATAGTGTGAGCTAAGGACTCCATGGACATGAAGGGAAGGGAAGGGAAGGGAAGGGAAGGGAAGGGAAGGGAAGGGAAGGGAAGGGAAGGGAAGGAAGAAATAGGCTCTAATGAATGGTGAGAGTAATCAACTTTATTACAAAAAGCTGTGAAGACCACCTTTTGCACACAGAGCCAAGGTATGGAGTGCTTCTGAAACCAGTCTTGGTCTAAAAGTCCCAAAACATTGAAACTGATAATGTGGCAGCACCCTCAGGAAAGTGGGACTCCTCTGATTTGTAGCCATGGCCCACTTTGCTCTGGCAGCACTGTGGGGCTCGTGTGGTTGCCAGTGACCTCTGCAGTGGAGGTGAGGTTGGCTACCAGTGGGTTCTCTCATTTAAGACAAATCTGACCTTTGTATTCCCTAACAATGCCTGACTCTCATCCTCCATTTGCCACGAAACCCCTCTCCTGTAACTGAAAGCCAGATATGCCAAGACAATACCTGTAAGGCAGGAGATATTGAGCCAAAGTTTGCTTTGTTTCTAAGTGTGGGATCACCCTGTATGTGTCCAGCACCTATAATCCTCCCTGTGCAGCTGTGGCCAGCTGCTGATGGAGGAAAAACAATGGGCTAGAGTAGAACAGAATAGAATAGAACAGTGTGTTGCAGTTGGAAGGGACCTGCAATGATCATCTAGTCCAACTTCCTGACCAGTTCAGATGGATCTCTGATATGATCTGACACAACAGGTCTCATTTTCTGATATGTTATCTGTCAAACCTAGTCCCTCACTCTTTAGGTATATTACAGTTTACAAGGTGCTTGCCCAGGGCTTTTTAAATGCATTGGAAAGCTGTTAAATTTCCTACACTCCTATCTGGGATGAACAGTGATGGTACTGCTGCTGCCCCATGTGCCAGGCATCTGCCTGCATGGCTGTGCCAGTGTTTGGAATCAGGAGATTGGTCTCCATGCCAGGCTACAGATGTTGGAAGCAAGGCTGGAGAAGAGGAGGTCTGGGGACTTTGAAGGCAGAGTGATATCAGTGTAGAAGGTATGTGAGAGCTGAGGGTGGATCGATAGTGAATTCGGGCTTTGCNTGTAGCCATGGCCCACTTTGCTCTGGCAGCACTGTGGGGCTCGTGTGGTTGCCAGTGACCTCTGCAGTGGAGGTGAGGTTGGCTACCAGTGGGTTCTCTCATTTAAGACAAATCTGACCTTTGTATTCCCTAACAATGCCTGACTCTCATCCTCCATTTGCCACGAAACCCCTCTCCTGTAACTGAAAGCCAGATATGCCAAGACAATACCTGTAAGGCAGGAGATATTGAGCCAAAGTTTGCTTTGTTTCTAAGTGTGGGATCACCCTGTATGTGTCCAGCACCTATAATCCTCCCTGTGCAGCTGTGGCCAGCTGCTGATGGAGGAAAAACAATGGGCTAGAGTAGAACAGAATAGAATAGAACAGTGTGTTGCAGTTGGAAGGGACCTGCAATGATCATCTAGTCCAACTTCCTGACCAGTTCAGATGGATCTCTGATATGATCTGACACAACAGGTCTCATTTTCTGATATGTTATCTGTCAAACCTAGTCCCTCACTCTTTAGGTATATTACAGTTTACAAGGTGCTTGCCCAGGGCTTTTTAAATGCATTGGAAAGCTGTTAAATTTCCTACACTCCTATCTGGGATGAACAGTGATGGTACTGCTGCTGCCCCATGTGCCAGGCATCTGCCTGCATGGCTGTGCCAGTGTTTGGAATCAGGAGATTGGTCTCCATGCCAGGCTACAGATGTTGGAAGCAAGGCTGGAGAAGAGGAGGTCTGGGGACTTTGAAGGCAGAGTGATATCAGTGTAGAAGGTATGTGAGAGCTGAGGGTGGATCGATAGTGAATTCGGGCTTTGCTGGTGATTGCAAGATGTTGAAGGATTGCCCTGATAAGAAAGGTGTTTCTGTAAGCAGGAACAGATTGGATTTTTTTTTTTTAAATAATTGGGCTTTCCTGGATTGAGCATATATGTCAATCTTTCTGTGGTGTCAATTAGTCTTAGCTGGTTATTTAAACCAAAGGCCAGGTGCCAAAACAAGATGCAGAGATTGCACAGCCTGGCATGGGTGGATGGGACAGAACAGCTGCCTGCTGCTGGGGCTGGGATGGGCTGGAATGGCAGGGAGGAGGGCCAGCACCAGTCCCACCAGAACTTCTGCCCCACTTGTGATGCTGCATGATGCAGTGGTGAAACCCCAAGGTTTGAGGTATCTGCCCCAAAACCTGGCATCTGGTTGTCATAACAGCAGCATTATCAAGGAGAGTGCAAGTCCCTTCATGCCACTTGGCTACCAAACTATGGCTCCCTTCTGCAATAGTGCTCCCTTCCTACCCAGACTGTGGGCGGTCGACTGACCCTGCCAGCCTGGGCAGCACACACTGACAGCTCCCAAGGGTCAACAGCCACTGAGGATGGAGCAGGGAAAGCCAAGGGCTGAGGTAACAAAACAGTACCTCCTGGATTCTGGGATTCTCTGCTGCATGGGCAGCAAGATTCCTGGGCATGCCAGCAGCCCCCCTCCCTGGCTGTGGGATTTGGGACTGCCCAGCAGCTTTCCTTGCATGCTCCGGTGCTGGCCATGTACATAATCCCAGGGCAGGAGCTGTGCTTGAACTGCATGTGAACCGTAAATCCCTGCTCCTAAAGCTGAGGGCAGTTCCCACTGGCACGCCTGCTGTGGAGGCTCAGCCCGGTCCCCAGCACTGCCACACAGAGCAGCCGTCTCATTTAAATTGCTTTATAAATGGGCCAAAGAACTCTGGCTCCAGCCTTCATCTGAGTAATAAATACACAATAAAGCAGCCTCAGTGGCTGAGGGAGGCCAAACAATCAACACTTCCAAAACGGGGAGGATGATCTTACTGAAAAGAGGTCAGCTTTTGTAATGTTTTAGCCCTTTTCTGCCCCTTTTAGGGATTCCTCCTGGAGGAGATGGAGTAGAGGCTATGTTTAGCCAGCTGTATGCCCAGATGGTCACAACACTTATGAACACCATCCCTTAGGAATAACTGTATTAAGTCTTCTTTGGATTTTATACTCTCAGGGTTTAAAACAAAAGAGGGGGGGGGGGAAAGATTCTCTAGAATTAATGGTTTGGCACTTGTGCATTTAATTACTGTATTAAGAAAGCAGCCAGCGCCCAACAGGTTTTTTGTAGCCACCTCCAAACAGGAGACGTCACACAGAACTGTGACTTCTTAATGAAAAGCTGGAAAGTTCATAATTGAGGCTGAAGTAGGGTGTGCTGACATGTCAGAAAGGACAGTTGAACCCTGTTATACCAGTATGCCCACATGGGTTAAACTCCATACTCACCAGCCAGATGAGGAGCTGGTCTTGCACAGACAAGAAGAGCCAGGGAACAGTTTTCAGCCTCCTGTTAAGCAGCGCACATGGGAATGAATGTGTGCTCTATTTGGCTTGCAAATTTTACATCACCTATTGCGTTTCCACTCACTCCTTTCTTTGGGGAGAAAGAAAAGAAAGCAACAAACAAGGGCAATCAATGAACCATGGCAGAGCACTCTGCTGCATACACACTTCACACCCGCCTGGGGAGAAGGTCGGGAAGGGTGGGGGGACAAGGGGAAGAATGAAGGCCACCACACAGCACAGTTAAGGAATGTGCTGAGAGATGAGAGTGATGATGGCGACGTAAAAACTTTTCAGGGAGACCGTTTGGAAGGGTATGTAAATTTTGAAAGCTAACATGCACTTTCCTGGTACATCCCAGTGGATCATGAAGTGCTTGGCAAGGAACAGCACTGCCCTCTCATTACCAAACTCCTGTCTGATTACATACCCATTTTGCAGGCAGGAGCACTGAGGCACAGAGATGTTAACCAGTTTCTGCAAGGAGAAATCAACTTACACTAGGGAAAGACAGATAACACCTGTGATTGCAGACATCTGACTATGATGGTCAGGAGGTTCTTGCCCAAAGACTTACATTTCTACTTATTACTGCAGTGTTGGAAATGCTCTGACATAAAAAGGGTCTGCAAAACATCCACCCCATACACTTGGGTCGCCAACATTTCCCTGCAACTCATTAAAAACTGTATTCAACAACCTGCAGCCCAAAGTTTTCCATAAAAAGCAGCTGGAGAGGGCATAACTGGTGGCCTGGGTCTTTGTAATAGCAGGCAATGTACAAAATGACTGAAACAGAAACAAAGACTGCCTATTGTTCCTGGTCTAGTGAGCTCTGAGTGTTGCAAGTAAATCTTACTGTGAGTGTCCTGCATGGAGAGCTTCCCCAAAACCACAGTAGCCCACAGAACATCACACTGTAGAAAGAAACAGCTGTTACTGGGCCAGGAGACCCCAGCAGAAGCCAGCTGTCTGGTGTCAGAGGAAAGGGAGCATTGCTCTTCACCTCATGTTTGATAGTTGTCTTCTGAAAAGTGGCTGCTCCAAGATTGCTTGGGCTTGGGTGCAACTGTCCCTCAGCCCTGAAAGGCTGGTCTGGAGGCTGGGATTACCAAGACTGTAGCAATGTCCTGGGTATGGTCCATTAGTCCCTGCTATGTCCTTGTTTGGATGCTGTGGGGGAATTTGACAGATGTGATTCCTGCTCAGCGCCTCCATTCCTCAAGAACCTGGTGAAATAGCTTTGCTGACCCTTCTCTATCCCCGCACCACTGCAAGGAGCTACAGCAAATCCAATAACTGAGACTCCTGGCATTATCCTCCTACCACACACAAGATTCCTGTCTCTAAAACAGAGCAGGGATGAGATTAGCATCTTCTCCCTCTCTTGCTGTGCCAGATTTTGACAGACAGGGAGATGGGGGAGTAGAAAATGGTGTAAAGATAGAGCTGTGAGTTTTGATAGAAATTGTCATCACCCTGATAGTAATAAGGTCATGTGGGGACAAGGTGACTCTGACCTGCTGCAAGCTGCTGGCTGGAGGAACGCGTGGCAGAGGAGCACAACACAGTGTGAAGGGGCTTTACTTCAGCACAGACCACGGAGTGAATGGGGGTAGTAAACCTCTGCCTCTGCCAGCACCGTAATCATGTCATGCATAAAACACTAACAGGCTCAAGTCACACAATTCATCCTGCTGCAACCACTGCCACAGCCCACAGGATCAGGCACGTACCTTAAGTTCTTTTTAATATATCTTTCAGAAATAAACCAGCTTTTACCTGTCTCTTAGAAGACACATTTTTCCTTTATATATGCTCCAGGTAGAGGCTAAAGATCCAGAAACTACAGCTATGGAGTTCTGGCGTTCCCTCTCATCAGTTTGGTTAATTGCTCGTTTCATTTACTAGCTTAGATTTTAACTTTCCTACGGATCACTTGGCTCTTGAAATTCCGTAAGTACTGAAAGTCAGCAAATTTTGGAAAGTGTTCTCTGGAGGAAAGTCCTGGAACTCTTACAACAGGCATAATTTTCATTTGTGCAGGTTTAGTGCTCTCACAGAATAAATAAGCATTAACTATCCCACAACTGCGCCAAAATGCAGTCGGTTTGTAGCCTGCCGTGTGCTGCGTTAGAAGCCTAAGCATTTTACCTTGCAGACTAAATGCCTCTGTGAACAGAAATTGCGATCATTACTCAGGAGATACCTTCCAGATGAAACCTCACTCAAAAATAGCTATGTCTGGATTTAATACACGGAATACCAAGGCAGTGGTATTTGCATTTAAGCGGTTACTTCGGTGAGAGGGAAATCGTGAGGGAGAAAGGTACATTTCTGACTAACCCTTCTAGCCACTGGGTGCCACTAGTGACTTTGGGTTGAGGGAACAGCAGCTATCCTGCAACTTTAGGGGAACAACCCTTGCAATACATAGTTAATACATAGGAAGCTCACTTTCAGCCTATCCAATTTTCTTAAAAAGCATCCACTCTGCATGTCTCTGACTTCCCTCTATTCTAATTCTCAGTGGCCATATTTGAGTGCTGAGGTATCATTTAAGGTGATAGTTTAGAAGCTGCATAACCAGCTCTTGGAAAGCCTGATGAAGCAAGCAAAGCACTCAAGCTTATGCTTATGTTTATGACAACTGAGTAGTGCCTTTGCAATCAGTGAAACTGCTCACATGCTTACAGACAAGCACATATTTGACTGGATCAGTGTGTAAAGTGACTGAAACCCAAGGCACGGTCAGCAAAGAAGCCCTCCAAGCTATTGCTTTCGCTGCTGGTTTTCCTCCCCAAATTCATCCTTTGCAATGCAGACACAATTCCATATCCTCACATGAGATACACATAACAACTGCTATTAATTCCTAGCAGGGGGACAAGATTACACTCCTGGGTTTAGTGGTCTGCTTCTCATCTCTGTAATCCCCATCCCATCTCGCATTCTGCTTTTCACTTCAAAATACCTTTTCCTGCCTCCCTTTCTTCAATTCATATTGTTCTGATGTTCCCTGACACAATTTCTCCAAAGGCAGGATGGTGAGGTGGTTTAGCCAGAACAGTCCATTTCCACAAATAAGCACATACAGATTGAAATATGTATATGAGTTTATTCTACACCTGAAAACACACAGAACAAAATAACCCCCTGGGATCTACTTGGACACTGTACCTACACAGATGTCTCCACTGTTTTCTTATCTGACTTAAACTAAAGTCATATAAATTCTGTGTAGGGACAAATCTTAACTAGCCAGTAATTTGCAGATGCATATTAAACCTCTATAAACCAGGTTTAAATTGAAGCTGGACCCTTGAAAAAGAAATCCAACAGAGGAACAGGTTTCTGGGGGGCAATGAGCTACTGTGTGTTATTTACACTAGGGGTAACTGGCTGGTTGCAAATGCCCTAAGCCAGTGGTACCCGCAGTGAATGTGACACCCCTCATGTCTGTGCCAGTCCTGTTTCACACACCTCCAGAATGAGAGCAGGCACACAGGCATTGTATTAGACTGGCTGGTGTGCTGTAGATCCACGTGCTGGTGTGTCTCACAATAAAAGTGCCCTCAGACTCCAGTTCACCTTCTTTTTCCTTTCCTGCAGTACCAGGCATATCCAAAGTCCACCGACAGCTCTGCTTACCCTTCCTGTGGTCCCCCTCCCCTTACTGCTGCTGCTCCAGCCGCAGGGGCTGGCTGCTCCCACGCTCCCATTTGTATGTCACTCACGCTTCTCTCCCCACTTAGAGCTGTCTTCTGTTTCCTGCTGCCAAGAACTGTCTCTATTTGAAACTCCCTTTCAAACCCATGATTACCAGAAGCCTTCCTCTCATCTCATCTCATCTCATCGCATCTCATCTCTCTTCAGCTCTTCCTTACTATTCACTTCTTGGTCTGCATTTTATTTTGGTCTGCAAGCGCGTGCTCTGGGGCAGGGAAGCCCCGTGTGTACTCACTGCCCTGCAGAAATGATGTGCAGAAATGCTCATCTCTGTGCAGAAGTGGCCTGGAGAAAAAGGCACCTCGTTGTCTGAAGGCGGACGGAACAGTGTTGTGACGAATTTTTAACTATTATCCCTGATTCCGTGGTCGGGAAAACTCCCATGTCTTTTCCCCGCTGGTGAGGCAGCCTTCTGCATCAAGAGGAAGGGAAAAGAGGAGTGGAGGTGTCACACAGCTGCCCATGAGACTCAGCTGATCCACCCTCCTCTGGGCCATCTTCTAGCACAGGTTGGAGACGAGGCTCAGAGCAGTTTGGCGTGTCAGGCCACCGAGGAGCATCTTGATGGGAAGCTGTGGGTGCAGACAGACTGCACGACAGAGTAAAAAGTTTTAAACCAGAGTTTTGTTTCCAGTAGCTGTACTGTGTAAATAGGGCAGGGACAACAACAGGTAATCATGTATGGCTAAGGCCAAGTCCATGCACCGTGTTCAACTGTTCATACTGGATAGGACTCCCTTTTTAATTTATAAAGATTTTTCTCCTTCTGGTGTTTTAAAAGTTACTCAAATGGTTCCTTTGAACTGCAGGTTTTGCATGAGAGAAGGGTTGCAAGGAAGCACCATTTAATTAAATAAATATCTCTTTGAACGATGACCCTTCTCCAAACTTGGAACCTCCTTGCCGTCATTAGAGCACCACATAAACTGTAGCAGCTAGCAGTCTGCTTCGGGATTACAGTGTTCCTAGCAAGAGAAATTGCTCCTGAGATCATTTAACCTCCCTGGGGAGATGACAGGAAGGAATTAATCTTCCGCTGCTAATCCGCCCTGTGCTGCTGGATCAAAAATTGGCATCGATGGGGGTGCCTGTGTAGGGGAGCCTGCGGTGGCATTTACCATCCGTATATGCTCCCTCCCACCTCCTCCTCAAGCACGGCTGAGGAAACAGGGGGCAGCTATTTCAGGAAGTCTACGTAACATACTATTAAACCATTTATGCTGGCTGGGAAGGAGGTTTGGTTTCCAGCGTTACCCTCCAGTCCTAGCTATGTCAGCGAGGTGAATGCTGCAGAAGGGCTTTCACTTCAGTCCCAGGAATCACTGTCCTTGTTAGTTTTGCCCCTACTTGCCATCTCTTTTATTTTATATTTATTTATTTAATACTGATTTATTTTTATATATTATTGTTATTATATCCATTAGCAATTAATACAGATTATTCACCAGTGCCCAGGTGCATCAATTTTTTTATCTCTCAGAGTGCTTGTAGGAAATAAACTGTGCTGGCATGACCCTGTGCCCATGAGAGCCTTTGCATCAAAAGCAGCTCTGCATCAAAAGCAGCTCTACATGGAATGAAAACCTCCATTTTTACTTGTTTTTTCTTTTCCTGGCGAGTAAAATGGATCCAAGGAACAATTCAATATGTTTGTGGACAATCTGTGAGCAGAGAGAGGGTTCTTGTTTGCAGACCTGAGGTGGGGCCAGTCCTGCAACAGGAACTATTCCTTGGGATACAGCACCCAACCACACAACAAGAATAGCAGGTAACAAATGCCCTTAGCAACTGGCTTGTGGAAAAAAATTAATTTGCTAAAGAGCATCAGTACTAAGTCACCTTGAGGAGTCGTAAATCACAAGCCTGTTCAAAGCAAAACCTGCCCCTGCATAGTCTGTGAGCAGAGACAGACTATTATGATGGATCTGACTGTTCCTAACTAATAGGAATTTAATAGAAAGAGTTCAGAAATTACTAGGCTCATCCAAACCAAAGGCCAATCTCCTGCTGATGTTGGCACATGCAGGATGGGACCCAATGGGCAGCTTCTTCATGGTAAGGGACAGATGCCTGTTTCCTTCTCCACAGCATTCAGGTTTTCAGGACAGGTCCTGCTGCCTCTGCTGAGACCTCACACTCCCACAGCTCCCACCTCAGCAGGAAGCAGGACCAAGGGATGGGAGTAGCTCAGGCCCTGTCCCTGGCTCAGAAGATGCTGTGAAAAGGAAAACCAAGCCCAGTGCAGGACAAAGTGGCAGTGAGGGCTCTCAGAAAGGCTCTCACCAGCCAGAGGAAGGGACTGCACAGTGTGGGAGCAAAGTCAGTCCCTTCTACTGCTAAAATGAGCCCTGACACAAGCTCTTTTCTCCCCTGACTGATCCAAACACTTGCAAAAGACAGGTTTTCTTTTCACTTGCAGCACACCACCAAATGGGATTTGCAACAAGGAGGTGTGAAGGATAACAGCCCATCCCTCAAACCCGACAGAGCCTGCAGGCTTCTTTTGCTGCTTTCAAGTTTCCCCTGCATTAATCCCCACAATAACACACGATCAACAGGAAAACCTTGGGAAATAGGGGGCAGGGGGATATGGACACTTTTCAGAGAGAAAGGTATAAAAGGAAGAAAAGAACATTCACAATAGAAAAACGTAGGTCGTTTGCTCTTCCATTTTTCTGTCAAATGGTGATTAGAAAAGAAAATGTTCTTTCTGTACCAGTCAGGAAAGGAAGAAACATGTTCCACTTCTCTCAAGAAAAAAAAAAAATAAAAATCCAGTGAACTAAGAGTGATACTATTTCTCTAACTCAGAGAAGCAAAGCAGTCTTGAGAGGTCTGTGAATGTTTGTGAAGGTGCCCTTGCAGTTCCTGTGTTGAACACTGAAGAAAGCTTCTTTCTCAAATGTGTAGGATGGCACAGATAACCAGGAAAGATGCTTGTCAGTTCTTGGGTATCCCCAGCTACCCAAACCTGCCTCCAGTGTCTCTCACCTGCAGTTTTGGAAAGTTTTCTGGTGGTTTCCTGATGACTGTGCACTTCTCTGAAGTTGCTCCCCCATCTCTCTGAAGATGTCATTAAGCCTCACCAATGCTGGTCCTAGTGTGTCTTGTTCTCACTGTACCCTCCAGGAAACCGAGGTTCCTTCTGAACAGATCTTTTGTCTTTTCTGCTCCACAATAGGAAGATACAAGTAGGAGCTGGGATATACAGAAATACACTTGGGTAACACACAAACTTTGATGTTCTTTACTTCTGGTCTGGGATCATGGGTTACTATATTTTAAAACAAGCAATAGTTCAGTTGACCTAAACACACTTTTCAGCTCACCTAACAAGCACATTTCTAGTTCACCTCTTTCCCTCAGCATTTCTGCATTGTGATGCATCTTCTTTGTACAACGAGAATTTTCATTTAAGCCAATAATAATATTTGGGTGTGTTTAGGATAACCCTATTCTACATTTTATTCCAAGGAGAGCACATCTATATATGCCAAGGCAAGTCCAAAGAGTCTACTAGTACAAGAGCTGGGATAATGAGCACCATGAAACTTGAGCATGTCGCTGTATTCCTGTGGCAGGCACAGACTGGAGCTGCCTGGTCAGACCTCCTGAATGGCCAAGTCACCCCTGGGGCCTCTGGCACTGCACTTCAACCATGGCCTGCCCTGGGTTTGTGGGTGCTTTAGTTTTGTGGGTGCTGTTGACACACACCAAGCACAATATGGTCTGATCTAATACCACTTCACACAAGGAGTCATTCAGGATAGCAGCTGTAAAAGACTTATATTCAACGTGGCCCTTTGATAGTCAATTCATGTTCCCCATCTAATACAATACAGCTAAGAACAAACAACCAATCCAGGTTAAAACATAAGTAGCTGCACCAGAATATATATTTCATTTTTACATTAAAAACTACTTACAGTGATAGATGATAGCACAGTGCAATCCAGAAACCAGCTGCCTATATTATGCATTATATCAATATTTATTTTAATCCTAAAGAACTGTAGTTTGGGGAGTTTTACTGAAATAGGCACTGCAAATGGTATCCTGATGGATTATACTTCGCTCCAAAGTAACTCTACTTGGACATCTCTGAATTCTGTTTGTCACTTGCTCTTCTCTCAGTTTTCCAGCATGCTGAAAAAAGAAATGATAGAATAAAAATAGAGCTGTGTATCTGAGGTGAGAATTATCTTCCCTGGCAGTGGAGCGCAATTGGTCTCCAGTTGTAATTACTGCCTTCCTTATGCTCTAACAATAGATCTGAAATTGTGTTTTGGGGGTACAGGGCTTCACCGAGCCGTTGCTGTGCGATTCTCTAGGATAAGTGGCCATGCTTTTTCCCTTCCCCCCTTAAACCTTTCCCAGCACTAGCAACATACTGCCTGAGCAAATACCACTCGAACACGGCATATTGCTGCGTGCAGAACGTATCGCCTCAGCACACAACCCAGGCTGAGGCTCTGCCAACGCTGCTGACGGCACGAACTCCGCTGGGAGCAAAGGGAGCCCAGGCAGTGGCGAGCACCGCCAGCAGCAGCCAGAGAGCCCTGTGTGCACAGGAGCTTGTGCTGCCTCAGAGTGACACTGTTGTAGCAGTTCTCTAGGGCCATTTCTCTTCCAAGACTCAGGGGGCTCAACATTCGCAAGCCTCAAAGACCACAACAAATATATTTTGCCATATCACTAATCCACAAGATTTTTCTACTGGTCTTCCCTTGCAGAGCCAGAGGTGAAGTATCATAGAAAACACCATTCAGGAGTTATCAAAAAGGAACACGGACAATCTCATAACTTGAAAATGTGTTTATATTTTTGCATCACCTTCAATTCATAGTTGCCTTTTTGGTGGGTGGCGTGGCTAAAATGTAGCATTCATGTCTATTGGAGTTTGGAAACAGTGAGCTATTTCTTTGGTGCAGCCGTGTTTGTTTGCAAATAATCGATACCTAGAATGCAGAAGGGATAAAATGAGAGGAAACAATTTCTTTTCCTCCAGCCTCAACTTTTTTTTCTGGAAGCACTTGAACCCCAGAGCACTTTCCCTGAGCATTTTCTCTGTCCTGTCACAAGTGGTGCTATGCTTACTCTTTGCTTGCTGACTTTCCTGAAGCTGTCCATGTGGTTTCTCTTATTTATCATACATAGAAGCATCCTCTTCTACCTATTTCCATAGCTACCCATTTCAGTTTAATCAATCTCTTAAATGAAGGATGGTGGTTACACATTTCATTTTCCATATAACTGTATCATCCAGGTTAATGATAATATTTAAGACCCAGCCCTGTGTTGGGGATATTCAAATAAATGATCATTGCTTTGTAATTCCTGCAAAAATCCAGAATCACAGAATCACTAGAATGGGCCAGGTTGGAAGGGAATGCAGTGGGTCATCCGGTCCAACCTCCCTGCTCAAGCAGGGTCATCCCAGAGCATGGCACAGGACTGTGTCCAGATGGTTCTGGAATATCTCCAGTGAGAGAGACTCCACAGCCTCTCTGGGCAATCTGTTCCAGTGCTCAGGCACTGCACAGTAAAGAAGTTCTTCCTCACGTTCAGGTGGAACTTCCTGGGCATCAGTTTCTGCCCATTGTTTCTTGTCCTGTTGCTCAGCACCACCAAGCAAAGCCTGGACCCAGTCTCGAGATTTCAGAGGCCCAGGTCTCTAAACCCTTCCTCATAAGAAAGATGTTCCAATCTCTTAACCATCTTTGTCACTCTCCACTGGACCCACTCCAGGAGCTCCATGTCTCTCTTGTCCTGAGGAGCTCAGAATTGGACACAGCTCTCCAGGTGATCCTCACCAGGGCTGAGTAGAGGGACAGGATCACCTCCCCAGACCTGCTGGCAATGCTTTCCCTAATGCATCCAAACCATTCAGCCCAAATCCCTTTGGGACAATGCTTCAGAGGGAAGCAACCACTGCCTTATGCTTTACCCAGTCTACGCTCCTTGCTTTTCTCTGAGATGACACCTATGCACAGAACAGTACCAACATCCTGCTTCTTGCTGAGGTCTGAGCCCTTAAACTGCTGCTCCATGGGAAGCTAGGGCAGGACTGACTGGGATGTCATCTCCCTCCCCAACATGGGATGAGGAAGGGCCCACCATGACAAGGGCTGCATTCCCAGGAGATCCCAAGTGTCTCAGTTGCAGGGAATGACTCTGAGGCAGCTCCCTGTGGTGGGACACAATTTTATCTCAGGTAACTTGAAGCAGGCCCATAACAAGCTCAGACCCAAAACAAAAGTTTTCATCATCTCCAGACTGCTGGCTCCAACAATGAGTGTTTTAAAACTCTGGAGTTGAAAAGATGTCTAATCTCCCAGCAAATCTAAGAAAATCAATCCCACCTCAAAAACAAGTTTACCAAAATGTTATGCTGCTTAAACTGCAGCCAACATTTTACTAGGGGATGCTTAGTAGTGACAAGGCTTTTTCTGCATTTGCATTATTTAAAGGTTAAAAGTAGTAGGGTGTATTACTTAAGATATAGGACAATATATATCTAAGGTTAATGATTCTTCAAAGAGTAAGCCCTGAAAAGGGCTGTGTAGGTGTAGCCTAAGGAATGACATAAACATCAACCAATTATTTTTACATTTTTTCTTTCTTAGTGTAAGCTTCAGCAGCTGGGTCCCATATGAATATGTCATGATAGATGACAGTGATATGAGCAGATGAACCCCAAGGCAACCCGCTATTCTGTCAAGAAGAGGGCAGAGCTAGGTCCCCTAAATATGCATAGGCTGTGTCTCTGACAGCAATTTACCGTTGTGGTCAGGCGCCTGGAGTCTATATTCTTCCCCGAGCAGCAGGTTTTAAAATATTTTTAGACATGAATACCATTAAAGTTTGTATTCACTAAGAATCACTGACAAAGGAGAACCCAATCTTCCACAATGTGGTGAAATTTCACTTTTTTTTTTAATCTGGTGTTTAAAATGATTCTTAACTAAGCTCTGCCAGCTGCCCTACCTGCCTTACCTAGCAATTTAAGCTGTGGAGAGAGGAAAAAAGGGTTACTGGAATGATTTGTCATAAATGTTTACATTATAAATAGGCTTACACCTGTGTTTTGTCTGGCTCTGATCATGTCGTTCAAAACATTGAAGATGGGGGCAAATGTACAGTTTCTTCTTTTAAGGTGAGGTCATAAACCTTTTCAGCATCAGTAGGGTGCAAAAGGAGTGGCCAACGCATTACCTCCATTAGGAGCTGTATAAACAAACCAGCCGCCCTGTGATGCTGATAACATGCAGCCTGTTACTCAAGAGCTCGGATCCGTTCCTCTTCTGGCTTGGACCACAAAGCAAGCACAGTTAGTATTGCAGAGAGTGTATGACAGTGCAAAGCAAGGGCTCAGTCTTGCTCCTGGTGCCTCTGTAATGGGAGGAATTCAGAGCCTCCTTTAAATATTAAATCTTGCCTTTTCCATGCCCCACTTTCAGAAGTGTTCTCCATTTCAAATACCTTCTCTGCTCTCAAGCAGTGACCAAAAGCTTTCCATGGCATTTTGAAGGGATGTTAGTGATTTCTTACAGCAGGGATTCATATTAGGGGAAGCTGGTGTGCATACTGCTAAAATAAACTGTGCTCAATCAAATAAAAGGGAGGATGTCAGTGCTGAGGTCACAGTTAAAGCTAGTCTTGAATTTTCAGCCAAAAGAGGAATCAAATCCCCCTGTATCAAACTTTCTTGACTGAGTTTAATCTCCAGATTTTAGAGACTAGCTCTTACATAAGGCAGGGAGGGGTTAACATTGTTTTCTGGCATATCTACTCATTTCTAAATGATGTTCATTTTCTTTTTCATTTATTTTTAAATAATTGTAAATACCAGACTGTACAGATGGAAGATCTGATGGCACCTTAGAGTTTCTGTTGCTTTGTACCTTGGGAATTTCAGGCACTACAAATCATTCCTCCTGCTCCAGGTGGCAGATCTGAATCGTGCTGAGTTTAGCCAACAGGACAGATTGGGTGTCCCAGCAACGTGAGTGTAAAAGTCTTCCACCTCTTGCATTGCTCACCTGATAATAGAAATTACGGAGGTGGATTTTCAAGGTAACAGGGGAGTGTGATGTGTGGGATACGTGTGCGTGTGCACGTGATGTGACGAGCAAGTGACAGCACTGGATGTAAGTGGTTAAGCCCCACTAAGCCCCAAGTGCTCCAGTGTCTCTGCAGCAGAGGAGTAACCAGGCTAAACCCCAGACCCCGAGGTGCTGCAGCAGATCAGCAGTGCTTGGGCAGCTCTCCTTGCAGAAGTCTTGCCCATGTCACCTTCTACTCTTCTGTGCTCAGCTCGTGCCAAAGGACCTGCACGTCTGTGCTGGTGGTGTGTGCCAGCCCTCACTGCACCACAAGGTTCAGGCAGGAGTGAGGGGCTCCCCTCTGAGGGCTGACCCCACGGGCATACAGGCTGCCGGGCTTTTAGCCCTCCGGGAACCCAGCCCTGCTTCTGCTCCCTCAGTCCCTCCCTCTGGCACATTGTTTAGCTGCACCATGGGCAGCTCGGCTGGCAGGGGCAGAGGGGTGGCAGGCAGCTGCAACAGTAGGATTGTGTGGCAGCACAGAGGGGAGGGAGAGCTTACATGAGAGGTCTTCAGGGTACAAGGGCTGCCCAGGCTTTGTCAGCTCACAGTTCCTCTGTTTCTCCCTGCTCAGGTCCAGATTGGCTACAGAGACAGTTTTCTCACATTTCCCTCCCCCTTGGAGCTTGTCAGTCCTGCAAACCCACAGAGCTCATTACAGACAAGCCCGCACCTACACTTCAATGTCTTTACCACCTCTTCTCATGCTGCCCTCCTTACTGTCCCACACATATCCCCTTTCTCCTACTCTGTTCCCTTGCCACCTTAATTTTTTCTCTGTGCCTGTAATATATCAACTCATACGGCTATGTCCACTAATTCTGGATAAATGAGTAGTGAAAGGGCTGACCAAGGAGTCAGAAAACAGGAAAAAAGGGTTAATCTGGGCTCTGGGCATAGCAGAATATAGAATTAATCCAGGACATGGTCCAGAAAAGGAGTCAGAGAAGGGGAGTCAAGTAAAAAGGTCATACAGAAAGCGAGGTGATATGTGAAGATTTAGGGCTTTGCAAGACACTATGGGAGAAACAGAGATGAAAATACTTGAGCTACCCATGCCATCTGTCAATGTTTGCAGAGAAATCCCACCAAACCAAAAATATTGTTTAAAATCCGTTAAAGTTGCTCATGGCACATCCCACCAACAAAAACATTAGAAAGCCATGAAGTCCCTAGCCAAGCCTTCACCTGGGTTTTGAAGCCCTTAACCACAGCTTTGCCTTCGGCACGTCAGCCCATCAACTTCTAGAACCCACAGGCTTCCTCCCTCCCTTCCCACTTGAAACCTTTAACCTGAAACCCGCACGCAAACTTCTCCTGCAGAGAATACAAAATGCAACATCATACTTCCTCGGTGCACCACCTAACTCGCACACTAGCATGGGGAGCAGTTCTCAAAACCATGAACCTCTCCCACAAGAGCTGCTCCCTTACAAGCAAACAAAACATTTGCATCACCTTACATAGATCCCTTCCACCAGCTGCTGAGGCCATATACCCTGAACTCCCACTGCTTCACAGGACACCACAGATCCACAGAACTGCTCCTCTGGCAAACCACCCTGCGCAGTTTGAGCCTATGGTTACGCAGCTTGTGTGGGGATGGAGGGAGGAGGTGTGTGGGTTGTGGGTGGTGGATGTGGCTGACGTAACATGGAGAAGGTGAAATTGTGCTCGCAGATTGCAAGGGCTGGCAGAAGACTGCACTGGCAACTTCATTGGTTATTTCTGTGGCTCTGGAAGTGCCTGGTATAGGTAAGAAACTCTTCTTTTGTTTTTCTCTCTTTTCAGTAAATTTTGAGAGAGGATGATAGTAGTGATAAAGCTAACCACTAAAACATAAAATAATAAGTTGCCCTTTGTTGTTTTGTTGACACATTAAGGTGACAACTATTGGCTTCACTCTGCCACTTCTTTCCTGTTGGTATGAATACATGAGTGTTCTTCTGTGTTGGCTAAGACATGGCCCTTGTCCCTCATGAAACTCCAGGATGCTGCAGGATTGGGTAGGTGGAGCAGACAGCCTGAGATGGCAGTCATTGGTTAAAAAGCAGAAACCAACGATACTTAGCAAAAGTAGTAAATTAGTCTAAAATGGATAATTTCATACTGCAGAAACAGTTGAAAATATCTTAGAGAGCACCCTCTGCTCACAGTTTTAACCATCCTCCAACATTACTGCACCTGCATGTTTTAACATTTTTCTCCACTTTTGGCCAACCAGAATTAACCTAGAAATTTTTTTAATAGCTGTTGGTTGCAAGCGCACCCATTTTTTTATATGGGCTGTAGCTGAGTGCCCAGAAATTAAGGTCTTTGTAAACAGTGGCTATTTCTGAAAGTGTTTCCCATGAGATACCTACCGAGTGCACTGGACTCTGTCTTCAGAGTACTTACAACTTGGGGAGGGAGCAAGAGGACCCTTTTTCTCCTGATTCAGTATCTGTAATGAGCATTACAATTTGTTTTAAACTGAACAACAGGAGGTTTAGAACATAGTATTCTGTGACTGGGGAGATCTGGACCCTCTTTGCACTACTATAAAAGAATCAAAAATGATGTATCACTATTTAGTAGGGTGCAGACTTAAATTGTTGGCAGCAACCAGAGTGGAAAAGAGCAGAGCTTGTTTAGACAGAAAGAGCAAAAGCCCCTGCTGAAACCTGGCAGTCCTGCTCTTTGCAGGGCGGGCTGGCCAGGAGCTCTCCTCTGGCAGCCAGATCGATTCTTCCAGCCAGACCCTGCATTCAGAGGAGCACTTCCCAACAAATCGCAAGGCTCCAAGAGAATCTCTTTTCTGATCAAATGCTTGGGGTTTTCTGCCAAGGTTTCCCCAAAAGTTGCGATTACACTGGATCACCAGTTCAACTTAGCTCATTTAACAGAAACCAGAGGTTTAAAAAACCGTAACATAATCATGGACATGAACTTAGAAGTGCACAGGTTAGAAATCACCCTCTGTAAGATTTGTTGATTTGATGGCCCGCAAGAGCTGATATAAATCTTTCCCAGCAATCAGGACTTTGGATCATGCCAAGAAATCCTACATCTGCTAGATGTTATGCACAAGGTGCCAAATACTGTGTTGGTATTACCAGGGCTGGATCATTATGCACAACAGAGGAAGGGTCCACTATTTTGAAGTTAGTGTTTGACCAGGTCTCCCAGTTGCACCAGTGGCGAGACATGATGGTGATAGAGAAGAGCATGAGAACCAAGTGACTGGCATAGTTGTCACTGACAGATTAAAATAAAATAAAATAAAATAAGATAAAATAAAATAAAATAAAAATAATACTATTACACATATAGCATAACATAAAATAATAAAATTAAATCGCTCACGTGCTGCGAGGGTTTCTCATCCTGCAGGAAATCATTTCTCCAATAGGAGGAGCTCTTTGCTTTGGTGAGACGATGTCAAAGGCGTGGCCACAGTTTTACTCCAAATCCCCTCCTCCTCCTTCCCCTGCCACCCCCGTTTTATACGAGAGCGGCAGCTTAATTGATTTGATAACAAAATAAACAGCAGCCGAGGGCTGCCCGCGGGAGACGGCAGAGGATGGTGATGGATGCCGGTCGTACGACTTTCCCAGACCGCCACTCTCCGGCCCCGGGGAGGAGCGAGGTGCGAGATGTCCCTGCGCATCCCAGTGCCCGCTCCCCCACGGCTGGCACACCGCAGGGGCTCCGCTTGCTCCTGGCTCCGCGAGGGTTCGCAGCCCTCCCGGCGGGCTAGAGCTGCGCGGAGCCTGTAAAAAAGGCTTTCCCTGCCGTTCCCCCGAAGGAGTAGCGGGGGGATCCCTTGCAAAGGGGATGGCAGACCCGGGATCGAGTCGTGCCCTGGGGCTCCTGAGCGGAGCGAAGGGTCAGTGCCTGGGCTTGCTCCCGGCGCCAAGTGCGGGAGGTGTTTTAGAGTGCTTGGGTCCCCTCGCTGCGAGGAAACTTCGGGAGCAATAAACGGGCAGCACTGCCCGTACGTCGTATTACTCTGGGGGTGGATGTCCGACCTGAGCTTGCAGGGTAACTCCTGCCTTCAGGCCGGACGCTGCTGTCGCCTTCAACAACCCAAATTCTTGGCGGGGCGAAGCTGCCTCCAGCCCGCTGAGCCCCGATCCCCCTAAGCACGGGCACCGCAGGGATCGCGGCCGGCCTCGCATCTCCCGCCTCATTTCCGACCCATGCCACGCACTCCCCCCGCCGCAGCCGCCCCAAGCGATAGGGGCTAACTTTGCAGCGCAAATGGATCTGCTGGCCCCTAAGGCACATCACTACATTTCTGGGAACTAACGCGCCGAGAGCCCGCCTAAAGGTTGCCACAGAGGGAAACCACCGTGGGGTCTTGAGCTTGCCCGCGGGGCTTGTTATGACGGGGAAAAGTGGTTCCCGAGCAGCCGCAGCAGCAGAAGGAAAAGCCGCCGAAATAGCTGCGCTAAGCGGCGCTCGGCCACAGCCGGTCCCTCCCGCCGGGGCTGCCCGCGACCCTCCCCTCCCGCGGGCACCCTGGGTTTTGCGCTTGCCCTCCCAGAAAAGATCCCCACGCTGGCCCTCGGGACCCCGTCCCTGCCGCAGGAGGGTCACAGTGCCTGTCCCCTCCACACCCCCTGGTGTCCCCTGAGCAACAGCAGAGCCGCTCGGAGCTCGCCGACCTCGGCCGGGACTGGCGGGATCCCCCACGGACGCAGAGGGCAGAGCTGCGGGCAAGGCATCGATCCGCTCTCGCCCTCTGGGACTGGCGCAGCCACGAGCAGCAGCAGCAGCGTGGAGTTCGCAGCGCCTCGTCCGCAGTTTCAGCTTGGTTTTTTTCCTAATTATTTTTTTAAGACTCGATGACTTCTCCGTGTGGGTTGTGCTTTTTTGGTTAGTTGGGGGGGGGTTGTTGAATTTTTTTTTTTTTTTTTTTTTTTTTTT
>VXBX01003168.1:22647-37583 GCA_013400415.1 Scytalopus superciliaris | reverse complement strand
CCCCTGCTCGCCCCCCCTCCCGCAACCGGCTGCAGCCCCGCTGCCATGGCTCGGCACGGCTCGGAGCCCCGCCGGGGAGGGGGAAAAGTCTCGGCTGAAATACTTTCGGCAGGCTGCGACTTTGCCAGGAGAGGTCTTTGCGCCGGATCTTTTGTCTCGGGGCCTACGGCTGCGTGCCCCGGGGTGCCTGGCGGCTCTCCCGGGAAGAGCCTCCGGGGAAAGCGCTGGGGGGNGGGCGCTACTTTCCAGCTGCCCCCCTTCCCCGTGCCCGGCGGGCAGGCACGTGCGCTCCGGAGCCCCCCGGCAACTCTCGGCGCTGCCTTCCCCCGGGACACCGGGCAGTGCCACATCCTCCGCGGGCTCCCGCGAGCGGCTCGGCCTGAGGCGAGCCCGCACTTTGGGTTTTTTTCATCACTCCTTTCCTCACCCACCCGCCCCAGCCCGGGCCGAGCTGGTGTGCGTGTGTGCGAGACGAGGTTATCGCCAGCCCGAGTCATTATTTCCAGGCCGGCTGCCGCGGGAGTCTCTCCCAGGTGGAGCCGGTGCGGGAGGCCGATACCCGGAAAGACAAAGGCGGGAGCCGGAGCTGCGATCGGAGCCCTGCGGAGCCGACAAGTACGGGCTCTGCCGGTCCCGGCTCGGCCCCCCCCGCCAGCACCGGGCTCTGCCACCAACCCGGGGAGCCCGGGATAGGTTTCCCGAGTTACATTTGTTGCATTTCCGAGTTGTATTTTTAGTTGTACTGAATCTACTTTTAGGCGATTGTTTTCCCCTTCCACTTGTTTGTCTCCTGCTAGCCTCGTAAACTGCCTCATGATTTATTACCTAGGCTAAGTGCTTAATTTGTGAATATGAAACAGATTAAAAGGAGATCGGCGTATTTTAGCAGGCAGGCCAGAGCAAAGCCCGGCAGCTGTTTCGAGTTTGTAGGCATCTCCAACCTCGTGTTAAGCAGCCCAGCCTGCTAGCGATCAAGGGGGTATCCCCGGGCTCTCTCCGACAGGCCCACCGCCGCCGGCTCCCCGCGGCCACGGGATGGCCGCTGTGGGCTTTTCTGGGGGGACAAACACACGACTGATGCCGTCCGTCAAAGCGGCACCCGTGGCTCTGGGATTCAGGATCCGCTGCGTCCCCGCCGCGGGCGGGTTCTGCCGGTGGAGGGCCCAGCAGGCACGCAGGGGGTTAACGACGACTCTGCCCTCTCCTTCAAAGGACTCACTCGAGATAGAGTAAATACGGTCGGGGCGGGGGGGATGTGTGTGTGTGTGCCGCTCAGGCCACATGATGCAAAAGTAAGACAAGCACACTCCGGAGAACAAAGGCTTCCTACCCCCTTCCTCCCCCTCCCCCCAAAATCTGTCTTAATTCTGGAAGTAAACTTGAGCAGCTATAAAACAAAGGCGAACGATGAAAGTTATAGCCAAAGGACAATCAAAATAAATACCTTTGATGCAGACCAAGCACGCACTTGGTATTTTCTGGAGCTCCCCGCTACCCTCAGCCAGCCAGGACATCGCAGGCTTTCTCCAGGACAGGAGCGATGTGTACCGCGGGGGGGTTGTGGCTCGGGCTGTTGGAGGCCACCTTCCATAGCCCGGAAAACACCCACTGCCCGGGACCAGCACCACCTCGTAGCCCTGGGGGAGGCAGGCAGGACGGGACCGGGCCGTGTCGTCGGGTCTGGGTCCAGGGTCAGCAGCAGTGGGACGGTGCTTCTCTGGGTGTCCTATGGGGCTAGCTCGGCCTGAGACGTCCGGATGAGAAGTGCCTGGGTCCTCAAGGAGTCCCTGCAACACGGCGTGGGGCTGGGAGCGGGGTCTGGCTTGGCCATGAGCTGTGTCCCTGCCCCGTGGGAGCCTGACAGGAGCCAGCTAGGGTGGTTTGCTCCCCGACCTGGTGGTGGCCCCAGCCCCAGGTCATGCAAGTGACACCTCCCAGCCCAAGCCCCCCTGCTCCCAGCTGCCCTACATTGCAGACCAGATCAGCTGCCTTCATCCTTGTCAGCAGCACACTGGAGCAATTCCCAGCTCCAGTGTCCCTCAGAGCTTGCCTTCTCCCTCTGCCACCCTCTCCCTTGGCCCTTGGAGAAGGTTTCAGTGCATCAGGGATGGCAGAGAAAGTGAAGGGGCACAGCAGCAAGCCAGCTGCCTGTGCAGCCCAGCAGACAGGAAGGCCTGACAAGTACAAAGTATTGCTGCTAAGCTCGAAAGTCAGAGAGAGGCAAAAAGCTATAACCTCTGAGTGCCACTAAAGAAGCAGGAGCTGGAGCACAGCAGAGAGGGCTGGCTAGGAAGTAAATGATTCATGCGTCCTTGTTGCACCAGAGCAGTGGCTTTGGTGTTGCAGATGTGGCTGGTGTTGGCACAGTGAAAGGAGCAGGAGATGGGGACCAGCTCTGGGCAGAGCTTGTGGACATAGTGTGGTGTGGCACATGTCTGGGTAGGCTGAGCCCTGGTCTGCCTTGGAGCAGGACAGCACATAGCACTCAGAAAGATCCCTCTGTGTGTGCATGTCTGAAGATGTCAGAGAAATCCCTGTCTGGAGAAAAGTCAACATAAACTGTGGTTGGGAAGAAGTCCTGTAGGTATGTGTGAGGGCTTGGGGACACCCCTTGCCTTAGCAAGGAAGCACCTGAAGGAAAACTGCAAGAACAAGACAACAGCGGATATGTGTGTCAATGCAGCTGTTTCAGGTTGGCTCAAGACAAGGTCCTTCTTCTTTATTTGGGGCAAGGCTTGTGGCAAACCAATACGAGAACTCATTTCCCAAGGGCCTGATGGGGTTTGGGTGCAGTTGCTTGGTCTCTGCCTTGTGACGGGAGAGGTACTGTGTAGGTATTATACACCACCACTGTTTCTAACCCTGGGCCTTGTTGTTTGCTGTCTGAAAGGAGGACTGAAACTTTTGAGCAACCTGAAGAGCAGTAGGCAAAAATGGCCCCAGGGTCCCCAACCTCCCTGTAGGTTCTGCCCAGAGCTGTTCTCCAACTGGGGTACATCCAGCAGTTTAGAAGGGAGAGAAAAACACAGGCTTGTGTCCTAATGGTTACATACACCACTTTTCAGGTACTTTGCATAGCAAGAAGCTGTAAAACAAGATAGTAGCAATGGAAAAGGAAAGCAATCCTTTCCAACTTGTTGGCTTTGCCTTTGCAGTCATCCCTACCTCAGGGAGGACCAGGGTCACAGCCTTGGTTATGCTGCTGAAATTCACCATGCTCAAAGTTGCCTGGTCCCTTGAGAGCTCTCTTAAAGCTCTCCAAGGCCCCATAGAAAATGGTTTGCATGTACTGAAAACTACGTGGATTTGCTTCCAACTGTTCATAATGCCAGTTTCAGCCTGATTGTGTCTGGCGTTCACTGAATTAATGCCTGGATGGATCTCAGTCCCAATGTTTCAGACCAAAGTGGTTCAGATAGTCCTCCTGCTTCTGTCCCTCACTGCCTCAAAGACATTTTAAAATGTCTTTGGAAGTGCTGTTACGTGGTGATGGCTAAGCTTCAGAAACAAAGAGTGGAGACCACTACTAAAGCAGAATGGGCATACCCCGATGGCTTGGAGCAGTTGGCTGGGTCACCAAAAGGTATGACAGTGGCTTCAGTCTGAGCACAGGTGCACCCCAAGCCTCTCTTCTAAGCCCAGCCCCTTGCTGCCAGCAGTAGTAGGCTGCAGGCATCCTGTCCCCACCAGCCTGCAGGTCTTCTTGCAGCCAGGCTTACAACTTCGACTGTTTTTTAAGTCAGAGCATCTCTTTTTTTCACCACTTCCTAACACTTTGCCACCTTCTGAATACTCCTGAGAAGGGTAAAAACAATTTCAAAAGTCCCATTTCCAAAAATTCTTAAAGACCACTACATGACCACCTAAATGATATCTTCATGTTCTTATGAACTGTTCATGCTGCCTGTCTGGGTTCTGTTTTATTTGTTGTAAGGTCTTTGGGGTAGACTCTGGCTTGCATCATCTACTGTAATGCTCCTATCATCTAAACACAAAACAGCAGGGAGAGGTTTTGGTCTAGGGTAAGGCTCAGGACATGCAGAGATAAACAGGGGAATCGACATATGCTAAATTTCAGTCGTATTTTATCTTTTTAGGTTCACAAATATTGTGTTACCTGCCAACAGTTTTAGTGTGCTCGGCACTCTGTAGGCACAGAAGGCAGATGGCTCTAGCCTGCCCAAAAAATGGAAGCAAAACCACAAAATCTACAGCAGCAGATGACCATGAGAGCAATGCTGGTGGTACAGGGAGGCAGGTGAGCTCCTGGATTTAGTCACGGGCTCCTTTGCTGTAGCTCTCCAAGGCCACCACTCCCAAAGTCTGTCCTGCAGTTAGAAGGGAACAGTGTGTGTTTGTACATGTGTGTTCATGTGAATGTAATTGCATTTCTACATAATGTGGATTACCTTTCTTTTGGCAGTGATTCTGTTCAGGGGGTTTAGATAAAAAGATAAATCCTGCAGACATTCCCTCCCTGGGAAAGCAAATGTCTTCTGTCACTTTTTCTGCTCCTTTTTCTGAGTGGTCCCGAAACATGTTTTTTTCCTAGCTCAGCATCTGATATCACCTTGAAAGCCTGCCCACTCTCAGCATGACACATTCCCGCATGGGGAACAGGGGGGAAATGCATGGAACAAGGCACAGCAGGTGAGGTGTTTCTCAGATGAATGGGAGGAGAAAGGAACCGGTGTGTAGGGCATAGAAGCAACCCCAAAGGCATTGCCCCACATGGAGCTAATGTGATGGTTACACTTCCACAGCTTCCCAGGAAGCCTTCCTGGCAGGGAGATCAGGTGTGCTGTAGGTGCAGGACACCTAACAAGCCCCCTTCTGAACCCTGGTAGAGCTGCCTGGTTTTACAAAGTGTGAAGGCAACCTTGTCGGGAAAGAGAGCTCCATTGATTTAAATGCAAAATTACCCTCCTGCAGTTCTAATTTCCCAGGCGAGGACCGTGCAGGCTCTGAAAACATGAAAGTTGTTGATGTATTGGTTCAATTAATTTTTAAAACAAGTTTGAATGCCATTTGTTTCAAATTTGATAGGAAAGTGCTGTAGATTTTTGCAAGCAAAGACTGAGGTGAGCGTGGATGGGGTGTGTATTTCACATTGCCTTGAAAAGAGGGGTTAAACGTTGCATTCATTTAGTATCAGGCTTCTGTGCAGGGGTGAGTGAGACCCATGGTGAAAGAAAAAGACCTGAACGTCTGTATTTGCTAAGTGGCACCCGGCAGCAGTCAGCCAGCTCACAGAGAAGAGCAGACATGCGGGTGGGAGGCCCAGCGGAGACTGCTGAGTCCCTGGTGCTTTTAAAAGGAAATAATAGCTTGTGGGGGAACCCATTCTGGTGGCCTTGGCTCCCGTGACCCCCCTCTGATGTATGATATTTAAACAAGGAAATGTCAATATTGGTTTTCCACATACAGCCTCGTTCTGCTCTCCATGAAAACTAATGGCAAACCCCTTAGAGGGTTGGAGGAGAGCAGACCCCAAAACAGTCGCTCAGACCCAAATACTGTTGGCTGCAGCAGCCTGGAAGGAAGGAAGGAAGTACAGGTTGTCATGAGTGGCTGGGCGACGTGTGCTTGCAGGTAAATTAGACAGAAGAGAAGCAATCCCATTCTGCCGTATGCAGTGCCTCAAAGCTGCAGGTCTGATGGTTTGAATGATTATTGCTTTTTAAAATTATAAATTGCGGTTTCGTACAGCAAGTGAGGATAATGTGCTGCTTACTAGAACTAAGTGCAACTCAAGGGTGTTTTGTTATAACAAAGGTGACTTCTCTGTGCTCGCTTTTTCACGGTCAGGTCTAACGGAGAATTTGATTTGAACCTGATGGCTAACTAGCAGTGGGTTTGGAAAGGAGTAATGCCCGTTGTATGAGAAGATATCCATAAATTGGGCCATCAGATGTGTCTTCTGATATATGTGTCCTTTGAGGTAGGAATGTGTAAGTCATAGGAAGAGAGGGCAAGTGTGTCTGACTCATAGTAAAATGAGGGCATGTGGAAAGTATAAATGAAGGGAGGGCTGCTAGTAGTAGGACATGAAGGCCGTGCTACGTGTCATGGGACAAATAATTTAATCTCATGGATAATTTAAGCTTAAAGGGGCAGTTGGGGTGCAACTGCACGGAGCAGAACGTGAGGTGGGGCATAAGCATAAAAGAAACTTAACCCTTGATCCTGTGCTGCCTCCATCTTGGAGGCTGGGCATCGACAAGTGCTGCTGTAGCAGCTTCAAGGTCCTCTAATATAATGGAAACCTCATCACAGTTCACCTCAGGGTAAAAAGTGTAGTTACACAAGCTTTTTGCTCTGGCACCACAATCCCAGAGGCAGTAGCAGAATAAGTGGTGTGCAAGTCCCTTAAGCAGCTTTGTACAAATGGAGAGTCACTCCTATATGCAGACCAGCTTTTCTGGGCAGGTCATAGCTGCCTTCCGACTAGAAGGTGTCCGTGGTGCAGGTCCATGAAGGTCACCAGGTCTCCAGCATGTGCCATGACCTCTGTTAGAGTGGAGATTTCAGTGGGAACAGCCTGGGGAACTGAATAAGCTAGAACATGCCATGTGTCAGTCTGATTGGCTTTGGCAGGAAAAACACCCTTGGCCTGATGAATGACCATGACTAGTATGAATCTCCAACTGGGACTATGAAAAAACAACCTAGCATTTGGGAGAAAAACAAGGAGTGTTGCTCAGGTATGACTACTCAGGTAGGAAGCACAGAGACTGTGTATGGAGCTGAGGCTCAGTCATTTCCAAGAATGTGCCTGTCCTACATGATTTTCAGCTTTTGAGGGCACAAATTATATGGAAAGGGTTTGTCTGAACACAGCATGTTTCATCCTTGCTATACAAGGCCCAGCACAATGCAGTCCTAGCTGCAACTGAGGCTTTTGGGAGACTGTCTTACCCAAATAATCCAGGGCATTTTGGCTTCAACTCGAGGCACCTCTCTTGCAGAACAGAGTCAAGGCTTGCAGCACCTGACACAATGGCACTCACTGTATGCCATGTTTCCTGGTGTAGCCTGAGAAGGTCAATGTCTCTATAACACCTTGGTTCTCTGAGATCCTGCTGCTTCATGATGCACAGTATGGCTATCTCAGAAACTGAGACAGACTGAAAAATGGATGGGCACCACCAGGATGGGCAGAGGAAGGACAATTCTTATTTCTTTATCAGAGGACATACTTCATCTCATATCTAGTGGGAGAGCTCTACCCTGCTTAATGTTCATCTTTTGGAGCAGACATTCATGAGAAGGTGAATGGGGAATAGGCTTGGGTGTGAAAGCAGACAGTTTGACATGGCTGAAGAAGCCCTTGTGGAAGCTCTCTGTGAGCTATCTGGAGAAGAGTGTCTCAAAACTGAGCCCCATCACTGTCACTGACAGGGCTGAACCACCCTGAGTTTTGTGGGAACTTAACTAGGGCTTTGGCATTGCAAGAGTGGAAGAAGGAAAAGAGGGGATGGTGTAGTAGAGCTCTGTCTATGCACTTCTCTGTTCCCGCACAGCCAGGGCTAGTGCCATTGTGAGAATATGCAGCAGTTGCTTCTTACAGACAAAAGAAAAAAATATGAAACCCTACTGAAGGGTAGGGCTGATGGAGCACTAAAAAGCCCCAGCTAGAAAAACTAAGCTAGCTCTGCATTTTGGTCAAGCAGTGCTTGGCATTGTGAATTTGATGAACAGCACTAGCCTGCATGAAGACGGGTGACTTTTTAAATGGGGTTTTAATAAAGACAGTATTGCCAAGGCTATCTATAAAGGTAATCTGCATAGGGTTTTAAACAAGTAAACTTAATGATGCCATTAATGCTTCTGACATGAACGAGACCACTGCTGGAATACTGTACAGCTCTGTCTCTGTTGTGGTGTTTGCATGTTAAAAGTGCATTGGCAAATTAATATGGGATCAGAAGAGAGCTAGAAGAGTGAATCAGGGTCTGGGAATCGCATCTTATTGCAAAAGACTAAAGAAATCCCATCTATTAATTTATCCAAGAGGAGGCTATGACTTAGTTTGATCATAGTCTTTAAGTGCCCTAAGTGTCTCTATGGGGAGATTTCTGATAGTCAAGATCTCTTTAATGTGGCAGACAAAGGCATAATGAGATCCTATGTTGGAAAATGAAGCTCTATGAATTCTGAGCAGAAATAGGTGGGGTTTTTTTCTTTTTTTTAAACCAGTGAGGGGACAAAACCACTGGAACAACTGAGGCAAGCAGTGGTTTTTCCTGTTACTTAAAAGTCTTCAGAGCAAGACTGGATGCCAGGTTAAAAGCTCAGGCAGAATTTATGAGTCTGACACAAGAACGTCTGGCTGAAATTCACTGGCCCATGATATGTAGCAGGTCAGACCAGCTGATCATAACAGTCCGTTCTTGGTTTAAAAAATCTATGAATTAGGTGTTTGCAGTCTCCTGAGCCCTGGTATTACTGGAGGTCTTGAGGGAAAAAGCTGTCATCATTTAATTGTAAGCAAGCAGGGGCACTGCATTTTTCTTTTTAACTTTTTTAAAATTTTTTTAAATTTTGTTATTAAACTTCTTTTCCAAGGGCTTATTAGACACCAGAGGTGAGCAGCTGTTAGCAAACATGACAACATTTTAGAAACAGTTCAAATAATTCTCCTTCTCCCATTTGCTCAGCTTGGTTTCCAGCAGCACAGTTTCATTCATGCTGCACCTCCCAATGCTTTTCTAGAGGAAACAACAAATTTCAGCAAAATGAAAAAAAGCAACCTTCGTACTCAGGGTAGGCTCCTTACATTATGTCCTCTTCCATGTACATCCCTTAGTCTCAAAGACACATTGCAGGCTTTCTCTCAGCACTGTGCCTGGGCAGAGCAGGGAAAGAGTCCATCCGTTTTCCAGTGCAGGCCCCTCAGATAGGTAGAAATCCATTGCCTGTCACAGGAGTGCTTGGCCTACAGAGCTCCTGGTTTGTCTGAATAAATGGCAGAGAAGGAGAAAAAGGTATTAAGGAGACACCTGGTATTCCTGAAATCATGCGAGCTATTAACCTCCTTGAGGTTTCATAAAATGGCCTCCAGCAAACGGTCAGAATGTT
Source organism: Scytalopus superciliaris (assembly GCA_013400415.1). Taxonomy (NCBI): domain Eukaryota; kingdom Metazoa; phylum Chordata; class Aves; order Passeriformes; family Rhinocryptidae; genus Scytalopus; species Scytalopus superciliaris. The sequence goes on along the minus strand of VXBX01003168.1, from coordinate 28,502 downwards.
TTTCTTACACGGGAGGAGTAGTTTTCAAGACACCATAAACTTTCTTAGTATCTCTTCAAAGGGAAAAAAAAAAAAAAAAGAAAGAAAATAAGGAAACAGAAANTCGGCGGGGCGGCCGGGGCGGGGGGCGACGCCGCTGCCTCCCCGGGGCGCGGGCGGGGAGGTCGGCGGGGAGCCGAGCAGCGCGGGGAAAGGTGAACCCGGAGCCGAGCGGGGCACAAACCCATTAGTCGCACATAACTTGGGAAGACGTTTGGCCTCGCCATGACAACCGGCGGCCCGGGCTGCTCCCACGTCCCGCCGCCTCTCCCGGGAGCCCCTTTCCCGTCCCCTTTCCTGGCGCTTGGGGANCAGCAGCACAGTTTCATTCATGCTGCACCTCCCAATGCTTTTCTAGAGGAAACAACAAATTTCAGCAAAATGAAAAAAAGCAACCTTCGTACTCAGGGTAGGCTCCTTACATTATGTCCTCTTCCATGGACATCCCTTAGTCTCAAAGACACATTGCAGGCTTTCTCTCAGCACTGTGCCTGGGCAGAGCAGGGAAAGAGTCCATCCGTTTTCCAGTGCAGGCCCCTCAGATAGGTAGAAATCCATTGCCTGTCACAGGAGTGCTTGGCCTACAGAGCTCCTGGTTTGTCTGAATAAATGGCAGAGAAGGAGAAAAAGGTATTAAGGAGACACCTGGTATTCCTGAAATCATGCGAGCTATTAACCTCCTTGAGGTTTCATAAAATGGCCTCCAGCAAACGGTCAGAATGTTTTTCTTACACGGGAGGAGTAGTTTTCAAGACACCATAAACTTTCTTAGTATCTCTTCAAAGGGAAAAAAAAAAAAAAAAGAAGAAAGAAAATAAGGTAACAGAAAATCCTGTCCACGGCTCTCGGGAGTCTTGAAAATCATATCCACGGTTGCGTAGACATTCTAAACCTCTGATACATTCAGTGCCTCGTTAGCCTGAGTTATCAAAACTGAAATGAGGTAGTAAAGGAGCGCAGCCAAAGATGGAGTTTAAAGTCGCTCGAGGAGTGCACTCCCGTCGGCGGGAGCCCGCATCCCCTCCCTCCGGCTGCGCTCCGAACCCCCGCAGTGTCTGATACGCAGGCAGTGAGTCAGAGGGACGAGGCTCCGCGGCTCGGCGGGGCGGCCGGGGCGGGGGGCGACGCCGCTGCCCACGTCCGAGAGGCATTTTCATACCCCGTAATGAGAAGGGAACATTCCGAGTAAGTTCAGATCAAAGGCGAGAGCATCCCGGGCATTTGCATAATTGCCGGATTTCGGAGCACAGGCTGCAACCTGGACACCGCACCGGGGGCTACTCCCCGCTCGCACGGGGGCTCCGGGGAGGCTGCAGACCGTGCTCCCGCGGGGAGAGAACCGAGGCCCCGGGAACAGGATACGGAGGCCGCGGGGCCCCGAGGGGGGTGGTGCTGGGGCACGGCTCCGGTGCCCGACGGCAGGGAGCCCTCGGGGGCTGCGACGGGCGCGATCCGCCGGTGCGCGGCCAAGCGGTGCCCGGTCCCCGGGGGCTGCTGCCGGTGTGGAGGTGGTGCCGCTGGGGATCGGCTCCCTGCTCCCACCCGGCGACATCTGCGGCGCCGAGCCAGCACGTCGCCTCCCCGGCGGCTGGCGGGTGGCTCCCGGCCCGGCGGCTCGCACCGCCACCAGCGAGCGGGGATAAAGGGATTAAACGGCACGCTCGTTCCGCCGGGCGGGAGGTGGGGGGGCACTTGGCCGCCTCCAGCCTCCGGCTCCCCCCGAACCCCAGCCCCGGCCGGCCCCTGCAGCGGGGAGGCACCGGGCGCACCCGCGGTGCCTCATTGTTCCCGCAACCCGCCGGGGCTGCCGCCGCGGTGCTCGGGACGACGGGGTTCGCCGCTGCTGGTGCCGGGAAGGGGATGCCCGGGGACACCCTTTTCAGCCATTTTAAAACAGCAAAGCTGGCTCCTTGCCGCGGGCGCCCCGATCCCCCCTCCTCTCTTGGGAGCCCGTTCCGCGCCCGTACGACCCTGACGGAGATGCGGGGATTCCCCCCGCCCCGGAGCCAGCACTACGCGCACACGCTCCGCACCTGCGGGTCCCCGGGCGAAACTCCACCCCGCGGGAGCCCCGCGCTACCCCCGAGCCCTGTCGTGGGCAGGCGGCCAGCCCTGGCCCCTGATCCCGCTCCGGCACAGCCGTCTCCCGCTCCAGCCCCAAGCCGGGATGCAGCTGGACCCTGCTCATGCCCCGGCTTGGGCTGCTGCCAGCCCCCAGGTCGGGGTGCAATGTCCTCACGGGAGCCACGGCTCCTCCCCGCACGGTCGGGCCCGGGCCGGCTGGCGGGGCGCCAGGGAGGTGAGGTTAACCTCGGAGCTGGCCGGCGGATGGCATGTTATTGTGAAAAGCGAGCGGGGAAGGCAAATAGGAGCATGGCACCGTATAGGCTCGCCACGTGACCGAAATGTGTTTACCTCGCCCCGGAGAAGCCCGGGCTGCCTGCGGAGGCCAAGCCTGCCTTCATGGCACAGGCACAACTCCCGTGGCCACGGACGGGGCTGGGCCCTGCGAGAGACCACTGCGGTTTGCTTTTGCTGTCGCTTCGGCTCTTATCATTTGCCTTGTCATTCATCATCAACCTCTCCCGGGCTCCCTCCCCCTTGCTTCCCCCCCTCCGCCTCCCTCAGGGTCAGTCGGGAAAAGACTGGGAATCCATCTGAGGAGTGAGACGTGGGAAGAAGGCTCGGATGATGATGTGGCTGGGTGGGGGGGCGGAGGGGTGTGTGTGTATGTAAAAGCAGCTGCATGCAGAACAAAGGTGCTGGAGGGTGGCTTTTGGTAGTGGAGCAGAACCTCGTAAATGGGAGATTTCCGTTCACAAGACTCCGCTTGCACAGTTTCTGTCCTGCCCTTGAACTGACAAGTGAATATCTGCATTGCAACCAGAAAGTAAATCACACCGAGCCTGGCTCGGGGAGGGCGCGCACGACTCCTCAGTCGGTTGCTAAGTGCGAAAAAGTGGAAGATTCTCAGCTTCCCAGCGCAGCCCCGCTCCTGCGATACAGTATTTACTTTGGGAGCCCAGTGAAATTCACTCAGTGTTTATTACGGAGAGTGCCGGGGCAAGCTCGCATTTGCGTGATTAGGAGCGAGCGGAGGAGCGGCCGTGGCGCGGAATATCAAAGCGAGACCGCCTTGGCAGGACTCCCAGGCAGGGCTTTACTGGCACCCGCGGGATTCCGCGGGGCAGGGCGAGCGCGGCCCGGGCGGCGGCGGCTGCAGCTCCCCGCTCCCGGGGCACGGGGGGAGCCGGCAGCCCTTCGCGGGAGGCCGAAAGCAAACACCGCTTCTGCCCTGGGCTCCGCGCTAACGAGGCGCAGCTCTTTGCCCGCTGGCTCGGCGCTCCCCAGCCCCAGCCCCAGCCGCGGCCAGCCGGCCGGTAATCTCATTAGTGCCGTCGCGTTTGGGGAGCAAAGCGCCCGCCGTCCCCGCCCGGCCTCGGGAGAGTAGACAAAGGTCTGCGAAGCAAGGCCCCGCGGTCGTGCCACGCCGGGCCGGCCCTGTTAATGTTCAATCGGGGGCCGGAGAGCCGTGCCTCTCCTCCCGGCCCCGTGCCGGGGGGGGCGCCGACCCCCGCCCGCCGCTGCCGGGCAGCCCGCGACGGGGCTGGTTCAACGCGGCACGCCTCGCCGCCTTGCTCCACCGGGATATTTTCTCCCTGGAAGTTATGCTAAAATAACATTTGTGTGCACGTTAATGATTTATTTATGTGGCTAATAACGCTCACATTCTCGCTGATATTTGTCTAGGCGAAAGACCAGCTGCGAAATGCCCCGCAGCTGTAGCCAGTGCTAGAACAGAGTGCCTTGGAACCAGAAATCAATGCTCCTGCAATGAACAAGTGGACAACTTATTAGGCTCAGTCACTCGACTCGCCATCCCCTGATAACAAATAGATGAAGTAGGCGCCGGAAAGGGGACAAGCCTGGGAAGGCCACACATACCCGCTTCTTCTCAGAGCGGCTGGGTAGCACCACGGGGCACAACCTCACGGACGTCCCCGGGCAGGCCAGGGGCCGCGACACGGCATTAGCGGGCTGCCAGGGGTTAGATGGCGATAAATACGGCGAACGCCCGGGAGAACGGCTCCGGGAGTCATTGATAAAGGTGTCCGGTTTCCCTGCTGCTCCAGAAAGCACAACCGACAGGTTCAGCGAGATCACGTAACCGTGGCTTCTCTGCCTAGAAACAGTCACGCTAATTTTGCATTTTACCATCCATGGGGAAGAAAAATACCTGTCGTCCCGCAATGCAAATCCTTACGCAAATAGATCTGCGGGTGGATAAGGAGCTGCTGCCAGCCTGACCTACCAGGCGAGAGTCACTGGCCCCGAGTTCAGAGGTGCTGCCCAGCAGCAGCACACCCCGAAAGCACAGGGGCTCCTGCAGACTCTGTCAGCCCCCCTCGAAACTCGCTGCTGCCTCAGAAAAGTCCGAGAAAAGAGCCTGCGGTTAATCTCCGAGGCCTTCCCTGTCGAGCAGCGCCCCAGCGCTAAGTGCAATTAACATAACAGACACTAAAATAGGAGAGCGGCGCTGAATTTAATTTGCAGGCTTTAAAGCAAAAAGGAAAAAAAAGAAAGGAAAAAAAAAACCAGCACTTGGAGCCGTTTGGTGCTGAACGCAAGGAGTGATGTGGAAGGCGGCGGAGTAGACCTACTGCCTCGGAGAGGGGTCGCGGCCAGTTCCGCGACCCCTCTCCGGGAGCTGGGGCCACCTTAGTGCGGGAAAACATTTCTAGACGGGTAAACTCCTCCGTCGGGGATGCCGCCCGCCGTATTGCCCCAGACCGGCCAGTGCTCCCGTAGCGGCGGGGGCAACCACAGCACGACCAGGTCGGGCAGGGACCTCCCTGAGCCTCCTTGCTGCCCGCCCCGACACCTAGATCCGGCTCACTTTGCTGCCCCTGCTGCCTCGGGGGAGAGGGAGGAAATGGATGGGGGGGAGAAGCAGCGGGGTAACCCCCTCCCCGCTTTTCCTTCCCCTCCTCCCCCCGCCTCCTGCAAACTGCCGCTGAAGTTCACAAAAGAGCGAGACATAAAGAGACCGAGGTTTCCGAGAAAAGGGAGAGGCGAAAATAGCGAGGTAAAGATAAAAAAAAGAAAAAAAAAAAAGAAAAAAAAAATTGTCGCAACAGAGGGACCCACCGAGCGTCTGGAAGCTGGTGGTATCCGGCCCGGGCAGAGGGGGGGAAGGAAGGAGCAAAGAGGGCTTTAAAAAACTGGAAGGCAAAAGCTGTTGGGGAGGAAGTGTAAACCGAGAGGGAGGCTGGGGGAGGGGAGAGAGCGCCATCTTTTCATGTCACAGTCACAGAGACAGCGCTGGGCTCGGCCACAGTGTCTCGGTTTCTTTTTAACAGCGGAAAACGTGCGATTAGCAGGCAGACGGGCGGAGACTACCAGCCCTGCGCGCACACAGAGCCCGCAGCTCTGTCTCCGCGCTGTGTAATCCCAGCGCTCAGCCCTTCTGCACCCCCTCATTAAAAACCCGGAGATTTCCTCCTCCTCCTCTGCTCTCCGAGGAAAACAACGCCTGCCACTGCCTGAACCCGGGCAGCGCCGCCCGCCCGGAGGCCGCCCAGGGGCCCCGCGCTCCCATCGCCCTGCACGGCGAACTGCGCGGTCCCTGTCGCTCGGCCCCTGCTCCCCCCCGGGAGGCTGATTCTCATCGCCCCCCCCACATCCCAAAGGGCCGCCCCCGAGGGGATGCACGGCGGAGGCCGAGGTGGTGGGGGGGAGAGAGACAGCTGGCTACAGACCACCCCCTCCGTCTCTCGTCCCCAGGGGCTGCTGCTCCCCTGCTGCCAGGGCGGCTG
>VXBX01003167.1:271919-369198 GCA_013400415.1 Scytalopus superciliaris | reverse complement strand
TTTTAAGAGTCACTATATAATGTGGAGGATTTTGTCCTTGAATCTGCGTAAGATATTTTTGCCATTATGTGGGGCTGTCTTGCTGCTGTATCAAGCTATTTTCTGGTACTGAAAATTAGGCAATTAATACACAAGAAACATGTAACAATTTTATGTGATCTAGGACTATTTTCGCCGAGTGTAAAGCTACTTTCATTTATATTCTTACAGAAACCTGATGAATTTTTGCAGTAGGTGATGCTATTTCCGGTTGAGAAGCAGCTTACAGGATTGAGCTCTGAGAAGTATTTCAGATATTATGAGCTGGTCTTTTCCCTCACAGATCTTTTCAAAAGCTTTCAGAAATACTATTTGGAGCACTGAAGAAGAAAATTAAAATAGTTTCCCACAGTGTAGTGTAGCAAAAGCAAATCCAAGCGAATCCATTGCATATAATATACCACAGTGATGTATTTAAAATAAATAAAATAAATTACCCAATCTAGGCCCTGACACAAACACAGAAATTTGACTCTCATGTGCCCGTGTTGGGTCCTTGGGCTCTGGCTGCATATCAGAGTTTCTGCCCCATCCAAGGAACAGCAGATGCTTTGCAGCAACACAGCACATTTTCCAGAAAGCCTCTCTTGTGCCTTTGCAGAGAAAAATGGTCCTCTCCTCCCTGTGCAGACTGGGAGTAACTTGCCTGTTTTCCATACAAAATCATAATTTTTTTCAGACTATGTGTATATTCATACATTCTGTTAAAAGCCTTGCCTGAAAATGTATATTGTGTTAGGTCTTGAATTCAAATTTCAGTGTGGATTGATACTACAAATGGATATATGTTGTGAAATTTGTGCAGGAGGAAAAATCAAACACCTATGTAAGGCCAGCTATTTTTATTTCTCTATGTTATGTTTTAATTTACTCTAAATTATGGGTTTCTCTGTGGCCAAAACACTTGTGCCTTCTAATTTTCACAGTCAATTTAAATGTTTGCTGAATCATGACATCCAAATAAAAAATGGCAAATGTCAAGTACTGTATTTAAGTACTGTATTTAGTGATAATTAAGTCTGCAGATATGAAATAAATGTAAATAAGCAAAATATTTCTCTGTGTTGTTACCCAGCTGTAGTTCTAGAAATTGCATTGCCTAGAGCAAAACCCAAAAAACCCCAACCTTCCCAGGCTTCAGAAGCTCAGCTTTGTTGAGCTCAACTATTTTCAGTGGCATTTGTAGTGGTGCTAGACTGGGGACCTGTGGAGGCTTAAAACTCACACTCCTGCCATCTCAGTTGTTTGAAACACTTTTCAGATCTCCTGTTGCCTCTGGGGTCCGGTTTGCCACACCTGATGGCCGCGCAGCAGAGGGGTGGGATGCGCTCTGAGCTGCGCGAGCACTGAGGGGCTCCATCTCCTGCTCGTGCTTGTGCTGGTCAGGGACAAGTGGCATCTCCTCTGACCCCACAGCAGCTTTGCAGACACCACGCAGGAGCTTGCAGTTTAAACACTAGAAACACTTTTCGGAACAATCCTATTCCACTCTGTGTAAAATAAGTAAATCTTAGTCTTATCTAAATAGCTGCAGTTCAGCAGCTTCTGTTCTGTTTCCGTATGGTGCCTCCTAAATGTTTTGAGTTACTTATCACCCTGATGACTTCCCCATGGTTAGTCCAGTTGCCTTGGAAACCGGTTCACCCCCACATCTAATCTCTGAACTGATGAAATAATATGTACTGCTTGCAAATGAATTTGAAGAAAGCTTTCTACTGTCTTAATTGAAGAATGTTAATCTCTTTGTTCCAGAAGTATCAGAATTTTAGAGGGGTTTTCTCAGGTTCAAGTGAAATGTTGTACTCATTTTTCATGTCAGTCATTGAAAACCTGGCAAAGAGAATTAACCTTATCTCTATATTTTGAAGAAGATGTAAATATCTTGGTCAACCAACTGCTTGCAAATAAAAATAAAAAAAATTATGAAGAATACGAAGAGGCACAAAGCTGTTTACTAATAGGTGAGGCTAATTTATGCAGCTGTTGAATCAGTGTAGCAGCAGCATTTAAGTGAATGATGGTGTGCACAGCATAATCATACATTGTGTGACACAAGTAATTTTTTAAAAAGTAATTAATAATTTTAAGCATATAGTGAATTGTGGTAAAAATATTTTATTTACAGTGGTGCAGTAAGTAGTTGATCTACTGTTTTCTCATTCATGCATTTTTTTTTCAGTATGGTCATCTGCTTCTCCCTGTTTTTGACACATTCAGGTCATCGAAGCATTTCCTGAGAGTGATGAGGGCTTTCATATATTGTTAGATATGTTTATTCCAGAGTTCAGGTAACAAATTTTCATCCTGCAGATTTATATAGAGTCAAAAAAGTTCCAGAATTTCTAATTGGGTTTTTTTTCCCCAAAGATTTATCAAGTTTGAAAACTGCTTAATTGGGAGGAAAAACAGAGAGCAGGGCTTATATACTTAGCTGAAAAGAACTGCAGTTTTTATTTTTTGATTAGTATACTTATACATTATATTACCTGCTAAGATTTTAATAATTAGAGACTAAAGATTTGGATGTAGAATTTAAGAGGAAATTTTATTAGGGTTCATAGAAAAATCTCTTAAAAACTTAGGATAGAATCTATTATGATGAATCAATTCCTTCTTTTCCATATTCCTCTGGGAGAAAATAAGCATGTGGATTGCATGACTTGTACTGCTCTGTTACTTGAGGAAAAAAAATGATAGCTGAAATCAGAGGAAAACATGCTATACACTGAAGTAACAACTTTTCAGTTGCTGTGGCTTTGCACTGTAGCAGATTTAACTGTATTAATTTTTATCTGCTAAAGTCCTGAATGCAGATGGGATATTTTCCAGGGCTTTAAGAACATTTAAAATAAATAAGAAGGTCATCAGGAGTGGCTAGCATAGATTCACCGGGGGTAAGTCATGTTTGACCAGCAGGATACCACTTGTGATGAAATGGCTGGCCTGGTAGATGAGAGGAGGGAGATGTATTCTTGTCCATCTTGACTTCATTATGGCTTTCAACACCGTCTCCTGTAACACTTACAGAGAACTACGGAAGATTGAGCTCAGAGGCACAAAGCTGAACTGAAGAACAGTAACTAGGAGTGTACCCCAGGAGTCAGTACTGGGCCAGATCCTGTGCACCGTCTTCATTAATGATCTGGACGATGGGGCAGAGTGTACTCTCGGCAAGTTTGCTGATGTCACAGATCTGGGAGGAGTGACTGATACTCCAGAGGGTCCTGCTGCCATCCAGAGGGACCTCAGCAGGAGAAATTGATGGACAGGAACTTCATGAAGCTCAAGAAGTGCAGAGTCGTGCACCAGGGGGCAAACAACCTCATGTATCCAGTATGTTGAGGACTGCCCATCTGGAAACCAGGCTTTGTAGAAGAGGAGCTGGGGGGCCTGGAGAACACTGATGTGACCATGAGCCAGTGATATGTCATTTGTGTGTACTAAGGAAAAAACTGCCTTACTGTTTGGTAACTGAACACTGGTGCAGGTTGCCCAGAGAGATTATGAAGTCTCTGTCCTTGCAGATACTCAAAAGCTGTCTAGACATGCTCCTGGGTGACTGGCTCTAGGTGGCCCTTCTTGAGCAGAGAGGTTGGACCAGATGATTTCCAGAGCCCCCTACCAACATCAACCATTCTGCAAGTCTGTGAAACTTGCTTGGAGCGTTTCTGTAACTTTAGTCTAAATAGATAAGATTGTTTTTTTTTTTCCTGCCAGTGCTGTAGAACTTTAAGTTAGGTGAACTGGGCAACAGGTCATGTCAGTGTGTAGAACAGTCAGGCCAGAGAGAAACTACTGGATAGATGTTTGTGAGAGTTGAAGAATGTTTTCATTAGTGATGCTAACCGAAAAAGCGACTGTGGAGGTAACTGATCGTGTAAAATTTGGAGATGTAAGCAATATAAAAGAAGAAACTGTTGACCTTGAAGATTGGTGTAACAGATGTGAGGTTACACTCGGTCAGAAGGGCAATGAAGTCATGCACTTTTGGGTTTATGACTGACACCTCCTGGAAGTTCCAGAGAAAGGAGTAAGTAGCTGGACTTCAGCTGTTGATCATAGAACTAGTACAATTAGTGTATTGAGGTTATGTGGCCATAAGCAAGTGTGTATTACGAGAGATACAGTGAGGTATTTCTACTACAGGTAGTGAAGCTCTGGGAAAACCTAACTCGAGGGACTGCTTAGAGTTCCAGTGTCCTGCAGTTAGGAAACTTGAGTTTGCACTGGAACGTACTGGTGGACAGAGCTGAGAATAATGGAATCCAAGAGAGCTGTGAGTGAATTCAGGATGGAATGTAGAGGACAGTTGTTACCACCAGACCGGTGTCCCTTGAATCTTCAAGGGATAGAAGGCATGTAAATAGTATTAAGGAGGACTTCAGTAAATCCTTGAAAGAGACTATAAGGTACCCTGCAGGAGAATCAGAATTAGAAGGGACCTGGCTTCTGTTCATGTTACAGTGTCCTAAATGAAATGTCTCAGCTTCTCTCTATATGCTGAATCAAACCAGTGATAGAAGAATTAATGCTTGCAGAAGAATGCTTTTCCACTTAATTTTGGCAGGTTTATCACACAAGAGCTATGGATTTTTCTAACGTGTTAGAACTGACAAACTCTAAAATGCCACTGATATCAAGTATAGTTCTGTCTGCATGGTCAAGCTCATTCTTGATGAAAAAGCTGCAGTAGAGCTATCCTGCTTTCTGTCAGAGTAATTAAATACAGTGTACCAAGAAACACAGGAGTTGATTTCTGATGTGATTGCACCAGTGGATGCTGCCTCAGAATACAGGGCTAAAGACTTCGGTGGACAGCTAGGCACCTTGCCTGTTTTTGCTGCGTGCTTCCCCCTAAGTGTTTCCAGGCAAATACTTTGTGAGCCAGCTTTCCACCATGAACAGCTGATTCACAGTCTCTCCAGGTCACAGGAAAGCCTGAATAATGAGAAAAAGAAACCCTTTTACTAAAGAAGGAAGGAAGTTTTTCTTCTTCATTGATATTTCAGAGTTTTCTTGCATTTATGAGTAGAAGTGAATAAAGCACCTCTGAAGTTTATCCAGACCTAATACCTCCATTTCTTATTGGTTCTAAGCCACCTAATTTTGTGTTGTGGATTCAAGCACAGGGAAAAGCCTGTCAAATTGTTAAGCAATCTATCTTGAGCGTTACCTCACCAAGAGCAAATGTAAGAACAGTGGGTAAAAGCTGATGTGAGGTGGTCACTTTAAGGTTTACGGACACTGACAATCTGGTTGGTATAGTCAGTGTAATTAATATAGTCCCGAGGGAATTGTCTAAAATAGGTAAGAGAATTAGTTTGCAAATGAGCCTGATTCTTCTCTACATTGACTGTGAAGGTTTCCTTAGCTATTAAAATACTGAAAATTAAAGAAAACTGAACTGCGATGTGACACGTGGTGTGACATAGACTCTGCCATTCCCTAACAGTTCACAGTGTTCTGTAAGGCAAACTTTAAATGCATTAGGGCTCTGTTTTAAGTAGCATTTGTAACTAAAACAAAATTCCAGACTGTGGAAACAGCTTTTTCCTGAATTTTTAGGTTCAGTATGTGGATACCTAAACACTCAAAATTAACAAGGACTTTTCCAATTAGGTTATTAACAATTCTGAGCCTTATGTTGTAAGACCTTATGGATCTTATGTCAAGCTGTGTTGAAAAGAGTTTATCTTTTCTTGTTCTTGGATCCTACTTACCCCAGCAAAAAAATAAATCAGCATCTACAGAGAGTTAAGAAATACAGTCAGAAAAAGGCAAAAAGAACAATTCACTGTTAGGAGTTACAGACCTTCAGTTTTGAACTGCCTAAGGGGCTTTTTGCAGACACTGAAGGAGGCATTTTTTTTCTTTTCCGGTGTGCTGACTTCCATAGGAATATCATTCGGAGGCTTTTTACAGCACGAACTAGGTTTTTGTTGAAAAAATATCTTTTAGTATATGACCATTTCATTAGTTACCTTAAATATGCACAAAGAAATTGAAGTAATGTTGTGCTGGGCTTTTCTGAAAGCTGATGGTTTTACAGAGCCATCACAACACTGGGATTATTACAGAGTGTTAATGGCATATTTCTCCACAGTGTCAGAATGTTGGGGTAATTGGAGCCATTCATTGTTTTTGTTTCAGTAAAACACCAGAGTAATTGAACAGGTAGTATATGTAGATGTACATTCTAAAATTTAATAAAGGCATTTGAGAAGACAAGAAAAAAAATTAGTGTTAAATCAGTGTTAATAATTTGGGAGAAGTTTTCTCTCAAGTATTTCACAAGCCTTTCACCTCTTCAGTAAGTTAAAATGGTTTTAGTGTGCTTCAAGAGTGAGACAGGATTTCCTCTTATTAGTATGCTCTTCTACATTACTACATACTTGGATTTATTTTACTTCTCTTGCAAAGTTTTGTATGTCTGATTAAATTAAGTACTGAATTGTCATAGAATCATAGAATACCAGGTTTTAAGGGACCTCAAGGATTATGTGGTCCAACCTTTCTTGTCAGAAGCACAGTCTATACAAGATGGCCCAGCACCCTGTCCAGCTGAACCTTCAAGGTGTCCAGTGTTGGGAAATGCACCACTTCCTTGGGGAGATTGTTCCAAGGACTGGTTGTTTTCATGGTGAAAGAATTTCCTTATGTGTCCAGTCAGAATCTCCCCAGGAGTAACTTGTATCCATTAACCCCTCCTCTTTTCCCTGCGAGTCCTAGAAAGGGAGTTTCCACCTTCTTTGTAGCCACTTCTAAATGCTGGAACATGGTGATAAGATCTCCACTAACTCTTCTTTTCTCAAGGCTGAACAAACCCAGCTCTGCTGGCCTTTCCTCACACGGAGGCTTTCCAGTGGTTTGGTCATCTTTGTGACCCTTCTCTGGGCCCTCTCCAGCCTGTCCACATCTTTTTTACACAGCTGGGACTAAAACTGAACACAGTGTTCCAGGAGTGCTGAGTAGGGTAGGATAATGACCTTTCAGTTATAGTCAGTTCAGATATACTTTAGTTATCGGTGGCTCTGAGGTTAAGCACAGGTTTCCACTCAATTAGGGAGCACTGGCAATGGAAAAAAATGTGAAAATAAAAGATACATGAAAATACAAAGCATATTCAGTGTAAATCTGTTTCCTTTTGTGTGCTCCAAACATCTACAGATTCTACATACTGAACAGTAAGAGCCATAATACTTCCCAGTGTGTGACTGTTCATGCCAGTTAATAACAGGATCAATCTAGAGGCAGTCTGGAATGGTCTGTTAATTGCTGGTAGGTTTCTGAAGTGTCCAGATTGTGCTTCATCTGCTGTATCTTCTGGTGGAAGACAGATTTCTTCTGACAGAGTTCACCTTTGCTTATTGATAGTCTTAATTAGTGCCAGTTTTAAATTGATGGAGCATTAATCTTAGAAGGGTGAATAATTTTGGAAGCCCCCTTTTTAAAGTATTCTAATCTACTTTTAGATGATGACATAAACTAAAGTATTTACTACGTATCAAAGACTTCATAGTTTTGCTGTGTGAACTGGGCCTAATTGTATTTTTTTATGAAATTATGAATTTTTTGGCCGATAGTATTTCCTTTCTTTAGAAAATGGAAGTTAGCCCTTCCCCACAAAAAAATAATCTGCTGTTATTTTTGGTGAAAACAGTGGATAACTGAAAAAAACTATCCAGGAGACATTGACACGCTAAGCCTTGATTTAAAATATCAGAACGTTGTATTAGTTAAAAATGTTTTTAATCAATTTGGACTTAAATCAACCTGTTCAGTGTCCCAAGGGAGCTGTACTTAGATACTTCATGTCTTTCTCTTCCATTATGGCTTAGGCTACACAGCTGGACTCTATCACTGCTGCCAAGTAATTCCTAGTTCAGTTGTTGCAAGTCAAGATGTGAGAAGACCCAAGTATTGCAGGAGATCTTCTGCCAAGGAATATTAAATTGCATATTATTTTTGAATTTTTCATTTGAATTATTATATATAGGGGGAAATAAATGTTTTTGGGGCTACATTCTGCATAATCTTCACTAAGGGAATTTTGGTATTTGTTCTTTTTTCTCCCCAGTGCTCAAAATCCAAACACTGTCTAATAGCTAAAAATGCTATTTATTGACCTCTGTTATTGATTAGGTTTAAGCTGAGCTTGTGCTGTGCATCCTACTTTGATTTCAGGAGTGAACACTGGGAAGACAAAATGTCTAGGACAAACTTAGATTACTTTTGGGAGACCTTCTTGATGGTGCATTCTTGCCTGTAGTTTTGACTATAACTTGGAAACTCTCACTGTGCAATGTATGTCAAAATGCCGTGTATCAGTGTTCAGTGTCTTCGGTGCCTTTTAATTTAAGGAGGTCTTCCTCAAATCATCTTCCTGACTCCTGCACTTCTATGCTTATCATGCCTGTGGATGAGAAGACTCGTGTCTCCCACCATACAGGTTTCTTTCCTGCTACAGTGCCAGTTTCATAAAACTCAAGAGTTTTTAAACCATTAGTCTAGGTTGAATCCTTTCTGTATTTTGGCAGGTACTTGACATTGCGCTGACAACATAGAAGGGTCAACAGAGCTTACAGAAATGACCTGACTTTATAAATTGAGTGTGTCATGTTCTTGCTGATGTAACTATATTTGCAGCAATTCAAATATGAACTTTTTATTGCTACAAGTATTTCTTTCCAGATTTTAGCAATGGACCCAGCTCTCGAATTCAGGTACCAGCCTGAGGAAAGTTCTCAGTTTGTCTGGTTAATATTTTATGTCTGAGCTGAGCATAACCTGGGTTTCTCACCCTGTAATTTTAATTCATTTTTCTTTCAGGCATTTCACAGTAACTTTTCCTAACAAATTACCTCATTAAATTTAGTAAATAAAACCTGTTCCACTTGGCTGCTTGCACCATTGGTTGTATTAAATAACTAATTAGATGCACAAACCATTTAATAAAAAAAATTACACTCTCCCAGTTCCATAACCCAAACAATTGGACAGTTTCTGCAGCAGCAGTGCAGTGACAGTAGCTCCAATAACCAGGAATATGCTATATTTGCTATATAGTAGATTTTAATGGCTTTCTCAATTAAATATTTTGAAGCTGGGAATCATCAGCATCATAATGTCTGCATATTATTTTACCTTTCTGCAATTACTTGAAAGGCACGTTCTCCTTTTCAGTGAATAAAAATTCTAGCCTCAACATTTGAATTCCTGTCATTTTGCTCATTTAAGCTTTTGTTTGCACCGTTTTCTTGATGGATTAAGCAACCAGCTGCTCTTTGATCGTAGCATTTTATTTTGACTTGAAATTTCAAAATGTGCAGTTCGTGAAAGGTCTAAGCAAATGGATTTCTTTTGTTTGTCTTGTTCAAAAGAAAGCAGTTTGAAGACTTTCAAGAATATTACTGTGCTACTGTCAATATTCTTATAGTTTAGGATGTATCATTGTTTTCCCCAATCAGTACATGGATGCAGGGTTCTTGGGAACTGACAGGAAGTATTACTACATCAGAGAAATCATTATTTCATTGTCCATTAATGAAAGGGCTTTGGAGTAATTTTGCTAACTGAAATGCCAGTATGGATTGGTCTGATCAGTAGCAGAGAGTGACAGAAAATACTGGCGGATTGCGATGACATTCTTTTGATACTGACAGAAGAAACAAGAAGGAAGAGAAAAAGCAGCCATCTACACACCATCAAGTCTTGAGGGTCATGAAAATCAAGACTTCGTAGACCAACTGTTATAAATATATGCCATTACTTGTTTTCTAGTTTTTTTTTAATTGTTGTATTTGGTTGTGTTTCAGTTGTTTTAATTGTTTTCATATGGTTTGTGGCACATTAAATTGTACCCCAAAAAAGCAGATGAGCAAATTTAGTTGCTGAAGCTTAAATTACACAATACACAATTCACAATACACGATTCAGTAGCTTTTAGAATAAATATTGTAGTTCTAGCTACCTCTTAGCATCTAGGGGTTTAGATTTCCAAACTCCTGTGTTTGGTTTTATTTGCTATTATTGCCATAAGATTGTAAAAGATGCCGAATGTCTTTTTCTGTCTTTCATGTCTTTCCCTAAACTCTTTTTGCCTTGAAGTGCTCACACCATAGGGCTATGAAAAAATCAATTATCCCTAGTCCACCCAGTAATAACTGAATTCTGCTGGTCTTAAAATCAGCATGAAGAGGATGCTGTCAGTGATCTCTCTATCCTTTTTTTCCCCCAAACAAGGGGAAGGTCAAGGTCTGAGGCAACAGACAGGTTTTTATTCCTTTTGTTTACTTATGAACAATATCATTGACAGGTTTTGGGCAACAGTCCAAAAGCTACCGAGGGGAGAAGTGGGGAAGACCCAGGATACCCTGGAGCTTACAGGGACCAAGCTGCCCCTCTGGGGAGAAAGGGACAAGTAGGAGAAATTCTGTTTTATGCTCTGTTCATGTAAACCAAATGTTGCCTTTGCGCTTGTATTTAGAGTTTGCCTCAGTGGTCACTCCTGTTCCTTGAAACCCTTTGCTAACTGCCCAGCATATTTTTCTTATGTTTTTTTCTAAATAACTGTGAGCATTTATTAAATAAGCATTTCCTTGACAGGTATAAATTTCTCCACTTTCTTTCCTTGCATCTGTTAAGAGATGGTCTCGTGAGAAGAAGGAGCAGGAAACATGGCTAACCATCCACATAATGGGGTATTTACTTCTACAATGAAGATTCACATTCGCCCTCTCTGTTTCTAACCTTGATGCCAGTTCAAGTCAAATCAAGCCTGTGCTTATTGACTTGCCAGAGTTTCCTGACAGAAAACATTACTCTTGGCAAATTACAAAATGGCTAGGAGTATCAGACGAAATAACTGACGCTTCACTGCAGTAATATAAATGACCTAAATACCCAGTTCCAGTGGAGTTTTTTTGGTGTGTTAAAATTTTAGACCTTTTGTAGAGTACAATTTGCACACAATGTAGAAATGTCACCGTAACAAAATATCTTCATAGCCTTTTAAGGAGCTCTATTAGTCAAAAATATTCTCAAATAAATATAATGTCATTGTAATTACTATTTTGTTGATGCTTAGTAGCGTGTCGTCTGTGTGACCCCTTTGGAAGAATGTTAACTTTCATCTTTTCGACATGCTGGCACATCATCCCCAAGGCTATGAAAAATCAGGAGTCTAGGGATGCAGGAATTAAATGCATTTCCAAATGCTGCTTTTTCCCTACATCTTTCGATTTAATTTATCTTTCTTGTTTTCTAGTTCCAATAGCTTTTTTTTCCCCCCATGGTTTCTAAAAGTGATTAGCACCTTCTAATTGTGAGGGAATCGGGTTTAACATTTTTCCTTTGCAAAAGCACTGCCATGGCTTGCTGAGATGTTGAGCACCCACCTCACTTGCTAATTTTCATGGGAGCTGGAAGCATTCAGCTTTCATGGAAATAGCAGTCAAGATGTCTCAAGCGGAGGACTTAAAAGCTGTTGCTCTAAAAATGGAAGGCTGCTTTTGGAAATGCAGTCCTATATTTGAAGTGGGGGGTTTTCTGCATTAATTTGCTTCTTTTTAGTTTGCTTCTGAATCAGCTTCACAGAGAGAATTGAGGTTAGCATTGGGGGTGGGTTCCAGGCATGGATGCACCAAGGGGTATGTGGAGGATGGGGGAAAAGGGGAAGGGCCATAACTGTGCTTTGATGTCCCCCACCACGACTGAGTGCCCTTGCAGAACTCTGTGACTGTGTCTGTATCTGTTCAGGCTGGTCCAGTGCAGTGGGGTCTTAACAGTGGTCTTATACAGCAGAGATGAATATAAAGAACCTTCATTTAACATGCCATGTTTTCATATTTAAGATGACATATGTTAGCATGGTGATGTGTAGAGGTGATAGAGGTTCAAATTTGAGGCAGTCTTGGATTTCTTGGTGAATTGTACCCATCAGAGACCTTGTGTATATTAGGAGTCTTTGATCCTGGTAACTGTGCAGTTACAGGGATGAGCTCTGTGAGCAGATTGACTTTGTCAATGCAAAGCAGTGTTTGCTGAGTACCACAATCAGGTAATGTGCAAGAGAATGGCACTGCTTTTAAATCCTGCCTGGTGTTGCTGTAGCATGCCTACATGAGATGATCTTTTAAGGTAGTTATTGAAAGGAGGATTTCAGTAATGGAGACAAGGCTGCACCTTTCTCTAAGAAAGGCAGGTAAACAGGTGATGTCCAAGATGATCTGCTTTTATTTACTACATTTTCAATAATTAATTGTACAGAAGAGCTACTGGGCAAGAGCACCATCTGCAAATGTTGTTGCTTTGGCACCTAAATAATGCATTTAGATGTCATTTGAAATAAAATGAATTTTAAGTGTTGAAAAGCGAAGGAACCAAAGGAGGTTACTGAATGTAGAATTGAGAAGTGTGAGGTTAAGGATTAAGTTGATGCCAGGACATTTGGTCTGACATGTTAGCCTTCTTTTCGACTTGAAGGTGCAGTGGAGGGGAGGTAATACAACTAGTACAGCATCATGCTCAGAGCATTTCTGAGTCGTAAACTGAAAAGCTAACTATCTGTCAATTTTGAGATCACGGCACAAGAATTTTTGTTTACAAAAGTTTCACAGGACTATTCTGTTTTTTTCAGTTTTACTTCAAGTTTCAGTTTGGGTTTGTTTTTTTGCTTTTTCATTCAAACATTCTGTCTTGTTTCTAGAATGAATGTATACATTTTAACTTAGATTTATAGTCTGTCTTGATGCTTATTTAGCCATATATCTTATGGAAATTCTTATTTCTCATTACTTGTATGGAGTCATATATATTCCACTCTAAGGGGATTTTTAATTCATGTTTCCTCCTCTGCTCAGCCAACCATAATACCATGGAGAAATATTGTGTCTTGAGGGCAGGAGTAAAATTTATGGAAATAAAATTGATACCTGAGATCTGTTCTTGAAGGTCGTCTGTGCTTACAGCTGCCCTCTGTTTGCTGCAGTGGCAGGGATGTGTTGCATGAAAAGGAGGGTGAAACTCTGTGCTTGCATCCTTTCCTTGCACATCCTGTTTAGCAGCCTGTGTGTGACCGTTTTAAGGGCCTGCTGAACTGCATTACTGAAACTACAGGTCACAACTAACAATTATGCAAGTTAATTACTCTTTCCTCAGTTGTGAAAGGCTTATGTAAGAGTTTCTTTTTAAAACATGTATAATTGCCTTGAAGAAAAAGCTGCTATTATTTCCAGGAGAACACACTGTATAACAGAAGTCAAAGCAAGAATCTACCCTGAAGCTTGCTCTCAGAGATGGTTTAGCCCAGATCCCTAAAAATAAAGTCCTGTAGGGCAGGTTCATGCGTACTTTGAACTAACTAGGAACTGCATTTTCAAACATCTGCATTTTATTTCAGGGACCTACAGTATTTGATGTTTAGGAAAAAAAATAAGAAAAGAAAGAGGAGTTCTTTAGATATCTTCAAGCACTAGTCTTCAACCAAAAATAGTATTACGTATGCAGAGCATTTGGGAATAATCAGATCCAAAGTAACTGGGAAAATTAAAAACATGGCTGCTGTGAAACATGTATTTTAATACAGCACCAATAGTTTAACATACAGTTGTTTCCGGGTTCAGTTTTGGAAATGTAAAGTGGTTAAAAAAATGCCACTAAATGCAGTAAAAAAGCAGTAATTCCATTCCCTCTGGAGCCAATCTGGTGTGTAACACAGCTCCTTTTGACTTTTACTATCTGTGGGT
Organism: Scytalopus superciliaris; assembly: GCA_013400415.1. Taxonomy (NCBI): domain Eukaryota; kingdom Metazoa; phylum Chordata; class Aves; order Passeriformes; family Rhinocryptidae; genus Scytalopus; species Scytalopus superciliaris. Next base: position 355,414 of record VXBX01003167.1, on the reverse strand, counting down.
TTTAATGTAGGTGGAAAACTTGCTACAAAATAATAATCGGATAGTACTCGACATTTCTAAAAAATGTTTTTTCCCCACCAGATTTGCAGCCTACACAGAGAAGTTATGTACTTGTATCATGAAAAAATGTAATTTAGGAAAAGAGGAATTTACTGAGTATAAGATCTCAAATGGAAGAGAGGCATACATTCTCAGTATTGGGCCTTTATAAAAGGAAAAAATGTTAGTAATCTGTTACTCAGTTATGTCTTGAATATTTGCAAATTCAAATAAAACTGAATGTACTGTAGGGATATATTTTTCAGTAAAAATCAGTAGGTGCCAAACTTACAGCTGAAGCAGTATAGGAGGATAAGCTTTGCTGATCTACATAGAGAAAAGCTTTTTTATGATGCCTGGTAATAAATGGGATCTGAAATAGGCAGCAGTACAAAATGGGCATAATACCATTGGCACATAGTAAAGTGTTTTCACTCCCCTCTAAGTGGTCAAGATATTTTAAAAATGTAAAACCAAACAAGAGGAATCCAATTTAGAAAAACCTGTGTATTTGAATGTAAGGTCTTACAACAGTATTTGCAGGAAGGGTATTTTTTTTAAACAAACAATGTTATTTTAAAAAGTATCTTATTAAGACTTCCTGTTTTGGAGTATCCAGGTGGTTTTAGTTTGCATGTGCTTAGCTCAGATTCTCTATTCTTAACTGTATATTTTAAAAAGTATAGTTTATTAAATGTCAGACTGACTATTCTGTCCACAGGGAGATGGGGATACCCTTAAGCTTGTACAAGACAAATAGATTTACCATGGCCATTATAAACATTTTATTAGGTGTAATAGATGATGAGTCTGTGATGATGTTTATTGAACTTGCATCCTTCTGTAGACCTAGTTTAACAGTACCTTTGTCTCATTAGACCAGCATGCTTTTAAGGTTTCTCCGTAGAATAATAAACAATTCTTGAATTAGAAGTATATGTAAATAAAGTAAGGGCCTAAATTCATGATTTGGTTGTTTTGAGGAGTTCAAAGCAACTGCTCTGTTATAGAGACTTTGAGGAGTGGAGTGTGTAAACTGCAGCTTACTGCTGTTTCAGCCCTGTCTCAAGGGTAACACAGAGCAGAAGTTCATTAATTCACGATTGCTTTAAAAAACCAGAAGCTAAACTCTAGTCTTGCTGGAGAAAATGCTGTAAGAAGCAACTATACAGCCTCAGGTTGTGTGTGCCTATAATTACTATATAGCATCTATCATATACCATGTGAAATGGCTGCTCTCATAGCTCCAAAGTGCAGTGACAGCAGCAATTTTTTCCAGTCACTGGACTGATACCATGGATTTATGTTAGTAGAAAGTGGGTGAATCTTCCACTACTCTGCCAGGAGTATATTCTCGCCAAGTTGCATGAATTTAACTTCCAGTAATTGTCAGAAAAAGCAGAATAGAAGTGAACTTTTGTAGTATTCTTGAGTTTATCTTGAGAACTTAATTTAAAATGTTTTGTTAAGGCTCTTGTTAACATGTATGTCGGGATGTCTTCAGGTTTATTTTCAATTCAGAGCATTCTAATACAATGAGTTTGTTTGACAGTAAAGTTTGTGCTTTATTGGGGGTATTTTGTTCTTTCTGGACATACTTCTAATTATTTGGAATATTTTTTTGAAATGTTATCTTAAATGACTGAATGCTTTGTGCTTTATATTTGAACTGCCACATATGCCTAACATCTTTGTCAGTTCTTTGATTTGGAGCTGCACGGGTATCAGAACCTTGATAAAAGTTGTGTGCAAGAGCTGTAAGACTGTGTTTTCTGACTTGAACCCTCCCTAGAGCTGAGATACAGTACAAGTTTGAAGACAGGTTGGTGATAACTTGATGTTAAACAGAGCCACTGTTGCTGTCCAGAAATTGTAGTAGACAAGCTACTGGCACTTGCTTCTTTTGTTCCCTAGAAGTGTTAAAGCAAGCAGGCCTCCAAGAGAGAACTTTCTGGAAAACACGGAAAGAGTAACTAAGAAAAGGGAAAGTATATTCAGTATGTCCAGCTCCAAAGTTACAGCTTAGCAGGAGAAAGTCACTGGAGCTGCTAAGACCAGTTCAGCTTCCTAAACTGCAATAGATCAGGACCTTGAAAGAGAATTGGCTGTTTGTGACATACTGTGGTTTATCCCCTTTTAAAGTCATACTTCTTTCTGAATTGATGATAACTGATCACACAATTGCATAGTTTCAAATTTGAATGCAAAGAAACAATGAGAATTGCACAGTCCTGGGAGAAAGAAAGAGAACAGCATCCTGTTGGCACCAACCTGCGAGTTTCAGCAGGTCTTCAGCAGTCTTGTCTGGAAGCATCACACAAGCCTCAGCTTCATTTCTCAGCAGAAGGGATTTGGGGAGTTTGTTGCATTTTGTTTTTGTTTGTTGTATGTGCCTTAGGTTTAAGAAAGACTATTTCTCTGACAGGGAAGATAACTTTGGAGAGAAGAATTTGCTATCAGAAGTTCTGCACTGGTTTTTGAAAAAAATAAAAAACCAAAACAAAGTTCTGTTACTTTTTTTTTCTTTCGAAACTGCATTCTACTATCTGTAGAGATATTATCATATATTGTTTTAAAAGAAAGAAGGTACCTCTAAATCAAATTTTCAATTTAAAGAAAGAAAGCATTTGCAAACGATGAAAATTTTGTCTAGCTTGGTGTCACTGTGGTTTTCAGGAAATTAAAAATAAAGAATACAAGTAGATGCTAAATAGGATGCAAACCTAATCTCAAATAGTGCAGCTATTCATAACTTTTAAGGTTTGACAGCTAACTTTGTAAGTCACAGTGGAGATAAATTAAATGAGGTCTTAGGTACTCTTTAACCACTTGGGAAACACATCCTTTTCTTTTAGAATTTTTCTTCTTCCAGTAATTGAAAAAGCAAAACCAGATCTGGCTATCTTATTTTTGTCCAGAGTTGCTCTTTTAAATCAAGTGGAAGATTGATGTCTTCTGCTCTTTCTCTAGGAAAATTGGATATGAGTTCTTCAAAATGTATATCAGGAGAAGGAAAATTTCTGAACTTTTGAATTGCTTTAGAGGTATACTTGGCTTATTTTAGAATACAGAAGTGATTCTTGATATGAATCAGATGTATTTCCCTGGCTTTTGCTATTTAACTGGTTCTTAATAGCTTCTGGTAGACACTGTAATGATGTATTATTATCTTGATCTTGATATCTTAATTGTTTTAAATGGAAAAATACTTTAAATGATGTGGATGTCACAGTGGGAAGCAGAAGAAACTCTTTCACTGACATTTTTCCAAATAAGGAATAACACATTACCGTTTTTCCACATACTGTATTGAAAAGTATGTACTTCTCTTCTAAAGCTTCTGCTGAGAAAGGAAACCTTCAGGGAGATCTTTGCTGCTGTGGGTCAGTGTTGGGGGAAAAGAAGTGCTAAATAACCTTCTGAGGCCATTTGAAAGAACACTGCATAAAACAATAGTTTTCCTTTTTAATGTTGGAAGACCTTCCTCAATTGGAATGCTAAGAGTTGCATTGAGAAGTTAAGCATAGGAAACGTGTAAATGCTCATGCACACAGAGAATTGTGTATTATACATAAATACCTGGAAGGCACTGTATAATAAGTGTATCTACATGGATTTATTGAAGCATTAACTGAAACTTAAATAAGAGAACAATTTGTGGTGGCATCCTTTGGGCAAATGTATCTGCTAGTAGAGAACTATGTGCAGATTATGCTTTAAAACAAGTGGAAAATCTCTGTATAGCTTGTACAGAATTCTCTGTATTAAACTCAGGCTGAACGTTCACTGCTATTTATGGAATCCAACCATGGTGAACACCTGACCTGTTCTCCCCTTAATGATTTTGCATGGAAGTGCATGGAGAGAAAATGACTTTGGGCAAGCCCAACAGCAATCAATACTTAAATAATCTGATCTTGCTTAAATTAAGCCTGTTCTGTATACTCAACACAAACAATTACATTGACCACAAGGTAAATCTCTTACCACCTTTTTGGGGGAGGATGGATGGAGAAGGATTTCCCTCTGCTGATTTTCATGTTGTTTAGTACAGGACAAAAGTTGATCGTATGAAGGAAAATAGTTTATGTGTTTATTTCTTTGTGTTTTGAAATGTAAAACTTGTGATTTCTGTAGCAAAAGGCATGTCTGATTGATAGGGAAGACAAAAATAGCTGTATAAAATGATGTGCTTTTTCTCTCTGATTTGAATTCCAAGTAAATTTACCTTTTAAAGTATCAAAAGATATTACAGATGGTAAGAGGAATGTTGATGTTAAAGGATCACCTTCATGTGATGATAACTGTCTAAAATTAGTACATGCATACCAAACAGGGTTTGGAAATCACTGGACATTGAGAATATGGTCAAACCATTTGTGAGGAAAAACCTTGCTGGAAGGCTTAGATGCTGTGAGAACTTAACCTTGATACTTATGCTGTAGCTCATGGCGGTTTTTTTCATTTTTAAGCTCTGTCTGCGAGCCATTAATTTAGCTATGAAAAATTGCTACAAGCTGCAATTTTTTAACACAGTATGTCAAGGTGGAAAACCAACAGAAATTGGCTTACCAGGTTTTGACTTCCAGGAATGTTACAAAAGCTGCTGAGATCAGGAAATCTATAAAGGCCTGGTTGAAAATCAGTGTAATTGGGTATTAAAAGGATTGCAGTTTAGACCTGCTATAAGTGAACAGATGAAAATTATTTTAAAGTAAAAATTCGATAGTATATTTTTTAAAAAAATTAGGTAAATCTTTGGAGCAAATGCTACACAAAAAATAATCTATTCTAACTTCAAAGCGTAAGGTACTCCACTGCTTGCTCAGCATGTTCTGAGAGGGAAACAAGTAGGAAAGAGGAATTACTTTTACAGTAGTAGTCCCAAGAGTCCAGGTAAACTCTTCCCATGTGCTTAGAAGATGGTTTGGGAGAGTCACAGTGTGTTGTTATGGACTCAGAAGAGTATGAACTGTTTTTTCTTGTGATTGCTTTATAATCAGCCTTTTAACTTGTTCTGAATACATTTCTGACAGATCACTTATCATACAGATCTGTAAGTCTCGGAGGAGCATGTGTTACTGGCTGAATAGTTGTATTTCCTCATCTTGCCCTGTGGAAGAAATACAGACATGTTCAACACAGTGTCCGTGTCTGTATGGAAATCCCTCATCTTGGTTGCTACTCCTGCCTGCAGTACAGCCACCTGCATTCCTTACAGCTCTTTCCTTCTGTCAGCCCCACAGCTCTCCTTGCTGTTGCATCACATATTGGGTTCAGTGTGGCTGGTGGAGAACCTGCCACACTTATAATATCCTCCCTGTGTTAACTCACATACACGGTGCTCCTGCTCTAGTGTGTTCACACTTCTGGGCAGTAGAAGAGGTGGTGAGACTGCTGAGTAAGTGCTTCGTTTGAAGGGCTATACAGTAGTTAATAAAATTTATATTTCAGCAGTATTTCCCTTTTTAGGTTTTATGTGTTCAAGAAGATTTAAATAGTGCTCAGAGAGTGGGCTCGAGCGTGGGAGGTTGCCTGCCTGCCTGCCTTCAGGTATCAGAAAGTGGGTTCGTCTGCCTGCTGGGCTGGGGCTGGGGCTGCCTGGCAGCCTCCTCGGGACTGCGTGGGTTCCCTGTGCTGCTCCTAACCAGGCTTCTCTTCTCAGCTCTGGGCTGGAGGTGCTACAGCCATTGTTCGAATGGGAAAGCAAGCTTCCTAACCTGAAATGATGTGCTGTGAACACTCCTCCCCTGTAATGTCATACAAGGAGAACAGGAAAACGTAGGGTAAGAGAGAAGAGGCATGAGGTCTTCAGTGGGGATGACGGGTGGAGGACTGCGGAGGCAGTATCAGTAATGTAGATGAAAGCATATGAGGGAAGACAGGAGCAGAAGGGAAGCAAAGCAGTTTTGACAAGGGTCTCTCTCTTGTCGTGCCACACTAACCATCTCAACAATTTATGTGCAACTTTAACTGTCAAAAATAATCACTTGTAACACTGGTTCACAATTGGGTTTTTGAAAGACCACCAGAGCTGGATACTCAGTTGCTTTTAACACCACATTTAAATAGCCAAGGAAATGGATACCTTCCAAATGCTTGATATTTTAACTAAAGGTGAGGGTAATAACCTGGGTGTAAACTTAGGAATGTCACTTAATGCTGCAGTATTTTGTCCTTTGGGTGGTGTTGATTGTATCAAGTCACGTAAGTCAATTTAACTTTGTTTGTCCAAATCCTGTTTACACAAGGGTTTGGATAAATCTGTCATCATCTCTATGTTGCCATTGTCACTGTTTTTTAGGCATCAGGCACCGTGTTGATTCACGAAGGTGGTCCCTGCTGCAGCATGGCCTCTGAAGGTCTATTTTGTGCTATAAAAAGCCTTTTCCCGGGCTCTCCAAGTGTGCTGTAGCACACACTGCTACAGTTTCTGGAGCAGATAACACAACTGGTGAGAGTGTTGTGTAAGAGTTCTGTAAGTACTCCAGAAATAGCAATTCTTTTAATGCAGATAGGTCTTGCCAGTGGGACCCCAGGGCTCTGGAGGCACTGCTTGGGTTGTTCTTGCAGATGCTGTGCAGCTGGCATGGTTGGGAGGAGTTTCTCCTTTCTCTCCCTCCACTCTGGCAGTCAGTTCAGTCCACCTTTGTTGAGCTGCAGCTGCATGCTGTGAGCTACCAAGGTGGACTGAGCCACTGAACTCACCTGAATAAAAAGCAACCTTGCAAAAAGAGAAGTTAGCTGTTACAGACACCTCGAGATTGATTTACTTGGGATGAAGCAGCAAATTCCTGCTCTCTCAGGCTTTTGGATGATTCTTAATATCCATAGCACAACTGCAGAAATCAGGTGGTGTTTCTGCTCTATCTGCCGGAAACACACAGGATCAGATGCTGCCGATATTAAAATCACAGTCCCTTTTCAGGAAATCTGACTCGGTATCTTTCCAGGCCACCAAATGCTATTTAAAGAACAAGTAGACAGGAAAGAAAAAAAAACTCAAAATGCTACAGAAATTAACAATGTCATGAGTTAAAAGTAAAGCTACAAAACTTGAAGCTTGTTTGCATTAAAATAAAACAACGGTTTTGAAAGCTGTTCGAGAATTCATTCCCTCAAGATGTGTCTGTAGATTTCTTTCTGTAGACATTTTTTTCTTCATAAATACTTCTGCAACTTTACATTTTTGTGTTAAGTCCCCAAAAGGTGGGAGAGATATTAGTATACTGAAGATATTAAGGTAATTCCTCTGTAGGATTTCCTTCTATGTAACCAAGCCCTCTGTGCCTCAGAGAATGGTTGGTGACTGGTGGTTTTCCTTACAGCCTTTCCATGAGATGTATGGGCTTAACAAAACTATTAGGCAAGAGGAGTGTTGAGTGTATCCATTGATGTTTTATATGTATGCAGACTTGTTTTGTTTTGCTTTGCTACAGTAAGCCCCACTTTTCACAAACATTAGAGCAGAAGCCAAATACAGGATGTACAGGAAGCACAGAAAATTAGTTTCTTTTTGCTAGAGATTGCCCTCAGTAAATAGCCACAATAGGTTTTCCCAGTTGCTTTTGCAATGAAGTTTAACTAATCAGCAAGACACTTAAACTTTAGAACATGAAGTTTCAGTGCATTGTACAACAATTAGCTTGTAAAAAATGCCTTCACGAGCAGCAGCAGAGGTGACGGTATGTTCCTTTTCTGTGTGTTAAGGAAGAACAATCAAATATATGTGAAATTCATTCAATGTTTTCAAATCAGGAAAAAAGAATCCAGTCTGCTTGGGGNTCCCCCAAATGGTTAATTCTATTTGTACTGAAAATTGATTTTCTAAATTAGCTTTCAAGTGTGCCACTGTTATTTCATTGACATGATGAGAGGTGTGAGATTTGACTGCACTGAAGTACACATAGCTCAGAATTGCAATTAATTTAGGAATGGACTTAAGCAGCTCTCAAAACTGGTATGTTAATTAAAACATTTGAAAAATAAAGGCCGTTTTGGGTGACTGTTTTTGTAGTTTTGCTTCCGAGTGCTACTGTGATTGCTATAATCTAACGACAGCTGTCCCAAAGAATTAATTATTATTTGTCTTTATTCAGTATTTCTAGTGTGTTAGTTGCTTCTTAGTATAATTACTCCTATTTGTAGATTCCACTTGCCTTTCTGCCAAAGGTTTAGTGGCATATTTTATTTTGGCAATAATATATCAGTCTTTCACATCTTTACCTGATGGCTTGGTTGTCTTATTGTCTCCTTAAATACACTATATAGTTCATTGTCAAATATTTTGAGGTGTCTTTGCTGCTTTGCTTCCTTCTGTTGTGCATTATGCTTCCTTGTTCTTTTTTTATCTACCTTAAAAGTCCTGTTATATCCCTTATCCTTTTCTGGCATGCGTTTCTGGTTTTGTGATTTTTTTTTTCTAATGGCTGACAATAGAAGGAAAGAAAATGTGGGGCGTGTAGCTTTGCCTCAGCCAGCCGACCCTACAGCATTTTTGCAGCACTTACAGTAATAAAACCATGTGCTGCTTCTAGACATTTTAGCATGTCTGTCAACCTAGTTAGTGGGTTGTTTACTGCATGACTATACTGGCTTTAAACAACAAAGATTTTGGAAGAAGGGTGGGTAGGAGAAATCGTGGTTAGAGCTATGGCACTTGTCAGCTATTTGAGGTTTACTATATTCATGGGAGTCATCAGGCTTTCATAAGCTGGAGCACTCTGCTGAGATACTGAACTGCAGATGGAAAATTAGAGCCAAAATTATCTCCTTTTCTGAGTTAAGGTATTACTGATTATGGAAAACCCTTCATAGTGGTATCATTGGCTTGCTGGAGCTTAGGGAGGAGTCAGGGTTACAGCCTTCTGGTATGACAGACCCCTGCAAAACCTTTTTTGTTCAATGTTATGCTTTGTTGCTGCTGTTGAGGTTGAACAGCATGTTAATGCAGACCTTTGATTTAAACCCAAATGCTATCCATTGGAATATGGGTAAGTCTGGCCAGTATTCAAGGAACTGTAGTGCTAGTCCATCTCTAGGATGGCAGCCAGCAGCATGGCATCCAGGCATGTTCCCCAGCAGCATCCCTGACAGGGAGCTGCTCCCACTGTATGAAGAAAAGCATTAAAAGAGAAAAGGTGGCCAGAAATTGGACTGTGGGAAAGGGATGAGGAGAGGACAGCAGGTGAAACAATGGGAGAACTGCAGTTGTCTTGCTTAAATTGTTTTTCTGCATAATTCTGGTTCTTCTTACATTGGAGTGTGAGACTGACAGGATCTTCCCTGTCTGTGATACGATTTCTAGTTCGGTGGATACCACTCTTTGGTTGTTTTGATACTAAGTGAAATTCTCAATGAAGCACATTTAATGTATATGGCAAGAAAACACTGTTTGCAAGATTAGTGGTTCTATACACGAGAGAGGTTTTCTTTTAACTTTATCTTTTTTAAAATAGCAAACTATCTTTCATTACATCTCTGAGATTTAATATCTATTACTACACTTGAAGAGGAATCAATGGACTTCCTTTACTTCTCCATGCTCAAGGAAGAAAAACATTTTCAAGTTGGGATCTAATTTAGAACCAACAGATTAAAACCAGAAAGAAAGTAAGCAACCTTTACGTACTGGGAAGTCTCACTGAGTTGGCACGGAAGCTGGATTGAATTCTTAGCAGGGAGAAAATGTACTTTACAGGTGTTCTGTCGGCTTGTCTTCCCAAATTCTCTTTCATAAGGAGTTTCTGCCTCCTGTAGCCAACAGCCCTTCTGCTTCTGCAGCCTCCTTGCCCAGGAATGCAAGCCCTGTGCTCCCTCAGCAGTTTGTAGGAATAGACTTCCTTCTACGTGAAAGGCCGGTGATGCACATGGGAGATTTTCAGTAAAGTTTTGGTGCCATTCATGTACCTGTTACATAAAGTAAAAGCAATGCCCTTATTTTTGTTCCTCATTGCCCTAATTATTCTCGAAGTTGTAACTGCCTGTTAACTTGAATTTAATTCTCATGTGATTTATCTGTTTGAAATGCCCTGAGTGCTGTTTACTTCAGTACTTTGAGTGTTAATTCTTATGTGCAGAGCTCACTATTGTCCCTTAAGAAGAGGAAATGAGGCCATGCAGTCTCTCCTATGCATTCCATATGTTCAAACAATTTTAAAAGAGCTTGTGATGAGCCTGACACCGCAGTGTAGCACTTCAGACTGTGCTTCTTTTGTTCTGCTAGGAAGGATACTTGCATTTGGACAAAACATCTTAGAAGTCCATATTACGGGGTTTTTTACTTTTTGTTGCAAGTAACAAATACTGCTTTTTTCTTGTCATGGCACAAGCTGTGTGAACGGGTCTAGAGAGATTTTCACCAAAATGTTGAACTACAAACCTCTAATACAAGTTTTGTTTTCATGTTCCTTTACATATTTGTTGGTGCTGTGATAGCTGCTTTTATTTTGTTGCAGGCGGTTCAGTCAAAAATTAGCTAGATATTTTATTTTAATTCATACATAGTAAAGACTGTATTCATTTTAGATGAATTTGTTATTTAGATGATAGCTCCGGCTGTAAGTGTTGGGCGAAGTCTGTGGTGTGGTTGGGCTGATGTCAGTCAGTGATATTCTGCCAGGGTGATGTACACAGTATCTGTTCTGTTGTCTTTAATGAGAACTATAGGAAAGATTAATTGATTAAAACCACAGATGGCACTCCAAGATGGCATTCCATTAAATTGGAAGCTGCTGGCTTACAGTACTGGGGGTTTTCTTCTGATGTTGTCACCTCTTGATCTTTAGAGACTGTTTCATTTAAAACAAGAGTCTTAGGCTTCCCTAAATGTTATTTCATGAAGCAAAATCAGTGTAACAATACTACAGGTTACAGGAAGAGGGCAGAAAAATAAATCCTGCAGTGAGCTATCATTTTCAGATGGTAAACCTCTCTGGGAAAATACAGCCTGAGGATAACATTTGTCAAGCTTGTTCTAATATTAGTCATCATTTATTTGGGTTTGAATTTAGAATAAATGAATTTAATGTCTTAAGAACATTTAAGAAAGTTCCAAATACTGTCATTTTCATGAATTATTTAAATATATGTATAACAATACGGATTTCAAAGCGTATGGTCACTTTAGGCTGCCTACAGTGAGGAATAGTTGTATACAGACTCTAAACCATGTTTCAGACTCTTTTTCATAGCAAGGTGAACATAAGAATGTATATAAAATTATATACTTGAATATATGAAAAATTATTGTTTGTGTCCTCCAGTAAGTTTTAAATTTGATTTAAAAATGTAATTTAAGAAGTTTGGTGAATAGAACATTTATAAACATTGCATAGAACATAAAAGCAACAGAACATTTCTGTGTTATTTTTGAACAGTAACTATCTCACATCAATACAAGGAACCTCCATTAACAACTCTTTCCAAAAAACACATGATGAAGAAGTACCAGCATGATATAAATATGCTCTTGCTTGCTTTCTTGCAGATCACTTCTGCTAAGGTTATATTTGTGTAATGCACAAGATATTTACATACTTTCGCTTCTGCAATATTTTTATCATGGTACCAAAGAAATTTGCTAGACATAGGCTTGAAAAACAGAATGATCTGATTCGGAAGTGGGGGAAACAGAGAAGGAGTGAGATCCTAATCAGATTCCTCTTGTATTATTACTGAGAGTTTATTTTTATGGTTAGTCTATTTTAATAATTAAGGAAATTATGCTGGCTCGAGAAATTTATTTTCTGTTACAATTCCCAGTAAGATTTTTGATGTAAGCTTGCGTTTCTTCTCAGAGGCAAGTTCCTAAAGCCCTTCTCCACTGTCTGCAGGCAGCAGTGGACTGGCACTCAGCACAGACTTGTGCGAAGGAGAGGGAGTTCAAAGAACGGCTGTTAATCTGTCTAATGAATAAAGTCCTTTGTAAGCACCATAACATTTTGAAAGCGAGTGAGTTCCTGCATACTCAACAGATCTGATTACCCTGTGACAATTACAGTGGACTATTGTAGAGGGTGAAAAGGCCTTTAGAGACATTGAAGCATATAATAATGTAATGGAAGTCAGCTTTAGTTTGTTAGCAATATTCAGTTCAAGGTTAGGTTTTATGGCACCTCTTCCTTCTGCATATGTTCAGCTCTTGTTTTAGTTTATAGAGCTTTTATGGAAGTTAATTGTATTGGATTTGACTTTCTGTCCCACACATCCCTTTTTATTAGAAGAGGTCTTAAGTAGACTTCTGGTATTTCTTTGTTTCCTTTAAATGTCTGTGCCCTATTTGATGTCTATAGAAACATTTCTCTGCAAAGCTGTATCTGCCCTATGAAAACCGAGTACGGTGTGACCACTGGCACACATTCATTCCTACTGTTAAATTACTAGGATTAGTGATATACTAATATAGATCCAGCCTGAAATATCAGCCCTTTTATGAGCACCAGCTCTAGCAATCAATAGTGGCATCTCCGGTCACTAACGTGTGTTTGCAGTGGTTTTTGAGAGCTGAGAGGTAGGGAAAGGGGCTTATGTGTCTGGGCCAGAAAAGGGGTGTGAATAGAGAAGTATACAAAGAAAGCTTTCTGACAGTTGTCTTAAAGAAGGGATGTTGGTGTATCCATCATGAGGTGAATATGAACAGCTGTTGTCCTCTGTCCCATCATTGAGTATGTCTGCATCCTTTTCTGGCAGTCTCATGTTTAGACAGGAGAGGGACCTCACAAATACCTTCCTCTCTCCACCTTCTGTCTCCCAATCTTGCCTTGAGTGGTGATGATGTGGGAACACAGCACTGGCCATGCTGGCTGCAACTTCAGCATTGGTTTAAACAGCAAACCTGCACTAGCTGCAAGTCAGGCAGCCACAAATACATCCAGATTGTGGAGTAGGCAGAAGTTTCTAAAAGCAGAGGTAGTCTGATTTACTTCTATCAGACCCTTTTGCTAGAGGGTGGGTTGTTCTGGTTCTTGTGATGGGCTTGCAGTTCTGCTTGTAGTCTTCTGTTGCCACTTTGACAATGAGAGAATACCATCATAAGTGTAGAAAACTTTTAATAAAATGCAAAACTTCCACTATTGGATCTGAATCTTAATTACAGCACTCTGGCTTAGCAGCGTGTCTGGGAGAGGCAGTCACCAGTTCCAGAGCAGCAGCTTTAATTAACTCTGATCCAGGTTACTTATGTTGTTTAGTATCTGCCTAGGACAGTAGATGATACCCCTTTCCAAAATGAAAGAGGTTTGATTTATTCTTCTGAAATTACCTTCAGGTACACAATGAACTTCGACTTGCTCCTTTTTTGTATGAATTTTTTTCTGAAATAGGTTCTTTTTACAGCTTGGCAAAAATAACTAGGAACATTGTAAATGGGAGACCTGGGAGATGCAGTGTGAGGACTTGGTTTTTCTAAGAGTCTAATGTTTTGTGCTCTTCCCATGCATCTTGAGAGGAGTCTTTTTTGCACAAGGGGAGGTTTTGCCCCAAGAGGTAACTGTGAAAAAGCTGTAATGATGCAAGGAGCAGAATTGCTGTGCCAAGGGAAAAGTGTGTGAGTGCTTAACCAGTATGTACTACTCAAAGGACTTTTCATGCTGAAATATATGCAAACATTGGAAAATTTTGCAGAGTTGCCTTTGCACTTTTCTAGATGTTTTAAGCAGAAGGATCTGTCTGGAAGATGAAGTATTGTCCAGGGACAATCTTTATATTGCCAATATGAGATTAAAGAGATTATTCTTAATCTGATTAAAGAAATGCTGTGTAGTGTTTTATTCTGTCTCTTGATTTAATGTCCAATTTTTATTTTATAGTTTTCACTTTTCTTTATGCTTACCCTCACTGTTTATCCCACCATCCACTGTTATTGTCTTACTTAGGCTGAATAGGTACTGCTATCATTTTTCTTTGCTTCTGAACCATTTTCTGAATGGACCAGTGAAACAGATTAAAGCTCATGTTTTTCTTATGTGCTTCCTGGAGAAAGTGCATCAATGATGATGCAAAATAGATGCTTAAAATTTTATGTGAAGCACTTGACTCCCCCACTCAGTGTCTCTGACGTCAGGCTGGAATCATAGCAGCCAGGCATGGTGACATTTGAAAAGGCAGTGTTTCTCTGAGCAGTGATAATATAAAATGCAAATTAGGAGACTGCAGAAGGGTTAGAAAGAATACTGCCATCAGCCACAACCCCACATATCCTTGCTCTTCCAAACAGCCAGGGGAAGAGAGGAGTGAGGGAACACCTGCACTAGATAATTAAAAATAGCGGTGACTTGAATTCTCATCTTTTGTCCACTCTGTATGTAAAGACAGAAAAAAATATGAGAAACTCCTTTCTGTTTCTTGGCAAAATTTGATCTATACCTTGGGTAACTTCTTACTTGAATCTGTCACAAGAACTAGTGCTAATTCATTTTAAGCAATGTATCACTGCCCTGTGTTTAAGAAAGGAAGGCAAAGCAGACGAATCTTTACTTAGTTGCTGTCAGTGAGCTTTCGATCTTTAATATTCTTGCAGTCTAGTCATCTGCTAACGTTTAAGAGAGTACCTCCTAAAGAGATTATCCACTTCTTTCTGTTTATAGCTGGATTACAGATCATTAGCAATCTTTAGAATCTTGTGTATAAGGAAGTGGGATGAGAACTGCATACAGACAAGATATTTGATACTGTCTGTGCTTGTGGGAAGAACTAAGTTGCTAAGCCACTTAGTTACTCAACAGATGGGGGGAGAGTAGGTTAAGCCTTTCCTGATATATTGTAGCGTTTCACTATGAGCAAATACGGTTCACTTTGGGCTGAAGATAGGCTTCTGTTTATTTTGCATCCAATTAGATCATAGTAACCTTCGGGATACAAATACAATTTTTTTCTAGTGCTAATCAGTCTTCTGATTTGGACAATATGCTGTCTGTAATGTTGAATGTTCTTTCAATGAAGCCCTAATGTGTTTATTTTGAAATGCAAGATTTTCCCCCTTTTTTTTTCACTGTCATTTTTAGGTAAATTTAAATGATCGCACCACTTTCTAAAATTAATATTTTTCCAGTCTAGCAGTATCTGTACAAATCTTAAAAACACAATCCAAATACTGCTTTCTTAAGTAGAATTTCCACTAAAAAGAACTATATAGAAACAAAATTCATGGAAGATTATCTTTTTATTGGTAGTCCTATTTCTGTTAACTTGAACTTAGAGATGGGATGCTGAATTTTTATACAGGCTACAGAAATTTCAGAAATAAATCATAAAATCTCTTCTAACGCAGATCTTAGGTTTCCTTATGTTCCTAATATATAATGTTGAAGAGTTGTGCTTGATTTTTGTGTTTTGGGAACCACTTGTGTCTTTCTTACAGAATGCCATTTAAAAACAGGTAACATACTGCAGTACTGTGATTAGGAATCCATCGTTACATTATATTAAAATTACAGTATCACAATAAAGGATTGTCCAAGAGCTCACAGGAGCAAAAGTGGGTCAAATAGAAAAACCCTACACTAGCTGATGAGTTCCATTCATCACAGCATTAAATGTTGTTGACAGATGTGCTTTTTTAGTGGCTTTAGGACATCCTGTTTATCACCGAATGTAATGCAAGAACTGTGCGTGGTAGTCGATGCACAGTAGGGGAAAGAGAAAATAAAATGTATCAGTAGGTATGAAGCATCTTTAATGAGAAGTAATAACAACATTTGCTTTAAAGAGAAACTGTCAGAATTATGCTATTTTGTGCAGAGAATGCCTCTTCTCCCTTTTTTGTAGCCTTTCACAAAGCTTGAACCTTTTACTTACAGAAGGACTTCCAGTGTCAAAAGTATAACATTGTTTTTCCAATTGCACCAATATGATATTTAAAATCTTATTGCTTCATTTCCCTCACAGTTAAGGTATTTCTGTATTTTTGTGGTTGCTGGCAAATCTGTGATAGAGAAGGCCAGCACTAGAGAGTTAAAAAGAGGCAATTTCAAGAGAAGCCACCACTGCAGAACAGGGACCAATATGCATGTGTGTTTTGAGGAACAGGGCAGAGGATCAACTCTGCATCAGACTCACCAGCCCAATTGCAGGAGCAGGGAAGAAATTGTAGGGGAAGGGCCGTAGAGAGGTGATACAGGAGGCAGGAACTGGGTGACAAAAACTTGCAAAATATGACACTTTTAGGAAACACTTCAGAAAAATGTTTTAAAGTTATTGTTTGGAGATTTATCTTAGTCTTGACCACCAGTGTTTGACTAAATGCTGATTACCTGATGTGTTGATGCAGAATTCTCCTGTGCCCATACATGGGAGCACGAAATAGTGTCACAGGGCAGTTGAGCTCAAAAGGGATGTGAGGACATCTTATCCAGCGCTCACTCAGAGCAGGTGGAGGCAGACCAGTTTGCTCAGGGCTCAGCCCATTCCAATGTTGCATCTTCCCAGAGCCAGGGAGATTCTGCAGTCTTTCTGGATGCCCTGTTGCCACACTGGAGCACTGTCATGCTGAGAAATCATTCTTCCAACAAAAATTTCCCACATGCCAGCTTGTGTCTGTGGATTCTTGTCCTTTCCCTTGGGAGCTCCAATCCCTCTCTAATCCCTGCTTTAAGGCAGCTGAAGACAGTGCTGAGGTTGCCCTTGCCTGCTGTGATCCATTGCGTGGTTCAGACATAATCCCATGTGTAGGAGGGACAGGATGCTGGGAGACACCAGCCACGGCCTTTCAGCACAGCTGCTGGTCTGACCTGCTGGGAGTTCACTGTGCTGGTTGGGGTGATCATTCTTTTCCATCTTGGAATCTACATGGACGTTCTGGGAAACTCTTCAAATGATGACATTCTGAGTGAAAAAAACCAAAACAAAGAACAAACCAAATAAAGCACAAAATCCCAACAACAACAAAAAACCTCAATTAAACCCCCTCAAAAACCTCCCCAGCAAATCCATTGAGTATAGCATCTTTTATTTTAGATACATTACTGATTTGGTGTTTAATCCAAATTTCCTTCACTTTTAAAGTTAGTTATATTTTATATATGGCTTATTTAATGTTTTTAATAAGACATCTAATATATTAATAGTAAATATCAATATGCAAATGTTAAATGTTTATACATAATACTTAAATAGATGAGATCTATGTTAAAGCACAAAAATAAGCATACCTATAAAATACTGAACTGTTCTAAAGGTTAATATGATAAACCTATATTATATATACATAGATTCAGTATGCATTTTGTTACAAAGCTTCATTTGTTGAGGGAGGAGATTATTTTTTAAATTTAACTTGTTGAATGAAATTTTCCTTCTTCCACTTAATGAATATGCTACTTCATGATTATAATATAAGAGAGAGAACTGCTGAACACAAAGGCACCATCAAAAATTGGTCAGTGCCATGGAACAGTCACACAGATTGTCATAGGCTCCTCCCTGGTGGGCAGAGGTGACACAGAATTTTTAACATACCAAATAAATCAGTCAGTGCATTACTATTAGCTAATGTTTGATGCCTTAGAAAAGGATACAGACAGTGCAATTTTAACTTAATCCTGCAGCCTTCTTTTCTTCAATAAAAATGTGTCAGGGAAGATTTATGCAATGTTTTACCTTACAGGAGCATGTTGAGGGATGGATCCCAGAGCTCTGAATTGCTTTCCCACACAAAGGCTAAGTAGCTTTTCTGTCCATAGCAGGCAATGCTGAGGTTATTTTTCTGTAAAATATAAATGTGTAATTATGTATTGGAAAAAAGTTGTGGTTTTTTTTAAAGTTAGTAGAGGAATAATGGAGTGATATGATACTGGAAGTATATTTTGAACAATACTTGTGTACCAGAGATCATTTTAGTGTTCGGTTTGCTGTGCAGTTACGCGATGGTTTATAACTAAAGGATTGCATCACTCATGAGGTTTTTGCCTGTTCTCAAAGAGTCCTTGAATAAGGAATGGAAGTGCAGAATATGAGGGTTGTTTGCTGGTCAGCATTTAAACTTTTGCTATCTGAGCGACATTTGGGAATTAGTTTCTGCTTATGACAATGATAATATTATTGCTTAAATAGTTGAGACATTAATTTTGTTTAACCTGTAATATATAAATCCCTATATAATATATGCAAAATACAGAAGCACAATGACTTAAATGATGATCTTGTAAAACAGCTTTGCATTTCATTGTTTCTGAGAATCAGTACTGTTCATATCTAAGTTATTCTTTGGTTCCTTTCAAAAGTCTGCCTTATGGAATCAGCTATGCAGGTTTTTTTTACAGCCATGTGCAATATACCCACATGCCAGAGTAAGTAAAAGCAAAATAACAAAGGAGAGGAATATGTGATTAAAATACAGATTCAATTCTCAGGATACTGTATGCAGATATTTAATTAAGAGATTATCTGGATAACTGAAGAACAGAAATAGCATCTGTTCTAAATTGCATAAATAAATCTTATTTTGTGCTAAGAGATAAAAATTTAAAAAGAAAGAAAAAAAGAAGAGGCAAGAAGAATATGTTCTTGTGTCAGACTGTAGATGACTAAGTTGTGGTTCCTTATAGAAGACTAACTTTTTACCCTTATTTATTGATAAAGAGAATGAGCAGTGACATAACCTTGTTTAATTGACCTTTGCATTAAAAATACACAAAAGAATTCTTAATTAGCAATCACTGATAGTTTTAGAAGTATTGTATTTGTCATGGTCCCTTTGGGTGTTTGGGTCATGTAGCAAGACAGAGCAAAAGGGAGTTTGTTAAGATCTTTGTACCTCTCCTGTTTGTGTACCAACATTCTTGCCTTCTCTGAGCCATTGCTTATTACCTTTTCTTTGCATTTTATGTATTAGTACTTGGGAAGTTCATGAGCCAGCAAAGCCCAATTTTACTTTAGGGGAGGCATTCCCTGAAAAGAGGTACAGCTGTGCCTTATTTGAGAAACTTTGGGGTAGTTCTGGTGTCTTAGGAGGTGATGAACCTTTGGAAGAGCCTCCAAGTTTTCCAATTCACTGTATACCTATGATTTTTTTAAACCAGTTGCTTAGTAGTATCACATCTCCCTGATCTGTTGTTTGTTTTCATTCAGTTTGTTTCCTTAAAAGATCTGTCTAGGCTGGCTAATGAATAGTCTCATTCATTTTGTTTCAGTGTTTTTTATGCTTTTTGCTTGCTAAGCAAAATAAATTGAGAAGCAGCAGAAAGGCATCAATTGGAGGTATCAGATCTATGAATTCTTGCCTGTTTTTCCCATTTCTATTAACCTGTTTGTCCATCTCTATACCAGTCAGGGCATTGGTGGCACTCTGGAGATCACTCTGGGCCCCTCCAGCTAAGCCTGGAGCTCTTTGATAACTGCCAGTTTGTCAGCTTTCTCTCAACAAAGGTTTATTGATTCCAAATACCTATAGAATTTTAAACTTAAGTATTCACCACAGACAATTTGCTTTTAATTTAAGTATGAACTTTGTCTGTTTCTGCTAATTTATTCTTTTGCCTTGTACTTCTAATGGTGTCTCCTTCCTAGACATCTCACCTGCACCTTGTGTTTTCAGGCTACCTACATTTGTTTAAGAGGGATTTGGAGGAGCAGACAAAGAAGTGTTCACTTTGCACAGTCTTTTTTGTGTTTGGGAGGTCCCCTAGAACAGAAACGGGGCATTACATGATTTATGTGTGTTTGTATATAGTTTAAGCAGTACTTTAGTTTATACCAGGACATAGTAGGTGAGTATCATCAAACCAAGTATCTCAGTGTGCTTTGGTGGCTTCCAAAATCCTGTTTCTCTTTAGCCTATTTTTCTTTAGTTGTCTTTCTATTGAAGGAACTTTTTAGACTTAGTTCACATCAAAACTTCTGTAGCAGGGGTACCTGGCCCTTTTAATTTTACTTTTATCAATTCTGAACTTACATCCAATATGTGTAATGACTGTTACTTTTTTTTTTAGTCTTTCTGATACCTTTCTTTACCTATTTCAGTACTTACAGTCATGAGCTTGCAGGGGAAGGCAGGTTGTTGCCTGAAAATAGTTTGCATGGTGAAAGAGTCTTTTAAAACACGGATGTTTAAAATGCTGAAGATACAGCTTGAGTTTACTGAGTCATATATAATTCCTTTTCTACTAGACTGTGTTTGACCAGCGATCACATCATAGGCTTTGATAGTCATGTTCTTGTGAAGGAATATTTCTTAGGAAGACTAAACCATCACATGTCATCTGCTTTCACAGAAATTCACAATAGAACTAACAAACCGGTATAAGTGAAAAATCAAGTTGTCATGGTATGAATGTCCACTGACCTGCCTGCCTGGTTAACTTTCTGTGCAGCGTGGGAATTACTGAGCCCACTGTGTTCCCTGTGGGATGATGGCGTGCTTCTTTCTAAATGGGAAAGAAGTTAGGCGGTAATTCTGATGCATGTGAAGTGTAGCAACAAGGTTGGATTCCAGATCCATTTCTTTGCTACAGTAGAACACACTAGTAACATATAAGTATAAGTACTATTCTAATAGTTATTAGGTGATGATAATCTGGCACCAATTTATATGTGTTATTTTACTGATGAAGTTTTGTAGAACTGGTGAGCATCTACTTTTTGAGTTTACTGGCTGTATCAGAATCCAAGGGTAAAAATGCAGTGTTTGCTCTGTTCTCAACTTTCTGTTTTTATCATTTCTCAAATTTGGCTTAAAATATGACTGTTGAAATGTGAATTTTGGGCACTTAAAATAAAATCTAATAATCCAATGTTAACAGTAACTTTAATGCTTTTGTATCAGTCTTCATCCTTTCTGACAGCCATTGTGCCCCCATATGAAGATGCTTTTACGTACATGTCAGTTAAATCCTGAAAATAGTTTGAAGAAAATATGAGGTATTTTATATGTGGTCAATTTATGCAAAGAGGACACAATGCAGACATTTTAATAAATTGGTAAAAGTCTTTAAAGTTGCTTTTCCAATGTAGAAATTACTATCTTAATTTGGAGAAGAAATTGTCTTTTGGAAAAAGAAATCTATTTAATGAGGTCTTTTTATTGGGTGGCTAAAGGAAACAATAAATACATTTATGTAGAATTATTATAATATATAATTGATGTTTGATCAATTATTAATGTTTCTTTTGAAATTCTAATCTAGTGGCATGTTATTGGACAGGTTTTCTTATACATCAACTTCAGAGGATATCTACAGCAATGCTTTAAATAATTTTCATCGGTTTAATTTGACTTTCCTAGAGGGAAAAAAAAATCAAAATCAGTTTTGATCTCATCCGTGATATGAACATGTAATAAAATACAGTAAACTTCTGACCTGTTCAGTTCACTTTGTGACAGAGGACCAGACAGGATGTGATGATCTTGTAATTTGGATTTCTTCTATCCCATAGGGAAATAAACTAATGTATGTAATTTTTAAATTAGAAATTGATGCTGATCATTTCATAACAGATGCGTGTGAGTACAATATAACGTGAAGCTACTTTAGCACCGAAACTGTTCCTCATAGGTCATGCAGCTGCAACAATGGTTAAGTAGGATGAACCCTTATGCCTGCCTGCCTTTAGAGGTCCAGCTCTCCAGGCAGTCCCATTCACTAAGCACGAAAAAGTTTGGTTTCAGACATGTTAAATGTAATGGATTGCTTGTATTGCACTGCATGCCAACCATTGCTTGTGAAATGCTTTTATTTTACTGTGTAAAACCGTAGCAATCATAAAATGTGTTATTTCAGGTTGGCAAAGTTCCTTGGATAATAGCATTAACCTTCTGACATTTATTTGAATAAGTATAATGGATTCATTTGCCTTCTGTTTAAAGTTACCCAGAAGCATAATGTTGATTTTTTTTTTTTTTGTGAACATCAGAGAGGAGGAGTGTTCTCTCCTTCTCTGCCTGCTGTAAACACCAGTGACTTGTCTCCTGCCTGCAGGAGGGGTGGGCAGCTGAGACCAGCTTTTTGGGGAGCATTGCATTCCTCTCCCTGCTCACAATCTGCCAGCCCTTTCTGTCAGCAAGGGGTGCTGCACGTCCTCAGGCAAATAAAGGAGTGTCCTTGGGCTTGGTACATCCTTGATCTATGCCTTAGTTAAACCAGCACTGGTCCTCGAACCTTCTGTAACCAGTGAATAGCTAGCTGTTCATGGGTAAGACAGCATGTAGCACGTTGACTGGATTTTGAGTAATGTGGAATATAATTTAAAAATACCTATATTGGAAATAATAGTTTATAATTTACAATTCATTAATTAATATATTTATATAATATTATTGCTTTTCTAAAACTGGCTAGTTTTATTTGAGCTATGCAATTTTGACCTAGAATCCAAAATACGATTTTGCAGCTGTATGAAGACATGTCTGTATCTTTCAGTCATTTTCTTAGATAATACTCAGCATTTCCATCTGCCAGAGTTTGATAGAGTTATATACTATTTTTCTCCAATTTCATTTCTCTTAGAGGTACTTCTGAATCTCACAGAAAACCCCTCCGCTGCCGTTCTTCTTTTGAAGTTGTGATTTTGGCTTTGGGATTGTAAGCTTCACGCAGCAAATTGAGCTGCTACATCCCCTCCAGCCAAAACTGACTTCTGCAGTCTTTGCTTTTCTCTGGTACTGAGCCATCATGAAAGTTGTATCCTGTACTGTCTTCAGTCTCCTTAGCTGGTAACCCAGGTGCTTAGGTAGACATACTAGATCTGTCCTCACTGTAATTTGTGGTGAGGTCAGGCAGAGTTTGGATGGCATTACTGGGTGTTTCACAAAAGCACATCACTGAACTGCTGGGATACCTCGTCCCACTTGAATAACCAAACTACCATCAAAAAAAAGGTGTTAAAAATACAAAGTCATGCTGTAGGGTTCTCCTCATTTTGGAGACCACTGCAGTAATGGTCAGGAGCAGATTAAATTTTGGTTTTTTTAATAAACATAATTTAAAACCTTATTGAAGACAGACAAATGAGACTGAGTCCATGGAAAATGAAAATATATCCTCTTAGTTTATTAGTCAGTACCTGCAAACTGTCAGATTTGAGGCTTCTATCTTTCACCATAATTTGGTCTGTATTTTATTTGACCTAGTTATTAGTAAGGGATTAGAAAGTAATAAAGAGATCAGTTTACTGTAAAAGTACTGCTTGCTTTTACTGCCTCGTATCATGTTGGGTTTTTCATGGCCATTATTTGAGATAAGCTTTTTCCAGTCCTTCCACGTTGTTTCTGGCACTTGAGAACTGTCCATAGAGACTGTCCTGGATGCATTACGTGCACCACACTGGTTTTATTTGAGAGGGCTTTGTTACTCAATATGAGCTCTTGGGTTTGTATCATGGGATCATTAAGGTTTAATGAACCTCACGAGAGGGTTTAGCCAAGGAGGAGGTGGGGTATTTTCATTGCTCAGTTACAGGTGGTCTGTTTGATGGCGTGCATTAAGGTTCTTACACATTAGCAACAGGCTGTGGAGGTGGTTTACACAAGGTTTATTTTGTTGTAGCTGGCAGTAGCAAGCTCTTATGGTAGTAGAAGGACAGCAGTTTGAGGTGACTTCCATGAGGGAGCGTTAACCTGGATTTAATTATCCTGCACTGCACAGAGGGGTTTTCATCCAGGTGATTATCATGTAGCAGTAATCTCTTGCTGACTGATTTATGGTTCCCTACATAAGTCTCCAGTTAATTTAGCATTTTTTGAAAGGCAAGGAGACAGCCTTTAAACTGTTCTTACTACTCAGTGGGAGAATTTTTGTCCTCATCTCTTTTGGCAGAAATCACTACAAGCAACAAGGGGCAAAGAAAAAGCTTGAGTATGAAGAATGACTCTTGTATCTAAAATGTGTTTTGTGTACGTATGATGGGACCTGTTTTGTGCATCTGGTTGTCAAGCACTTATCCTGGAAAAAGCTTGGAAAAGTTTACTAAGTTAATAAAATACAAGTTCTTTCTGCAACAGAGATGTGATGACTTTTCCATAAATTTGCCTCTTGTTAGCCAGAAGTCATAACATTAAGACAAAACAATTATGGTTTGTATTTTTATTGTGCCTTTTGTATTGAGTTACATTATGACATTTATCAGAAATAAAATTTAACTTAGGGCATGGAAGATGGAGTATATTCACTTTGAAAGCTTGAATTTAAGGCATGTTTTGACAGTTACACTTTTAGACAAGACAGGCTTTTAACCTAAAGGTAGGTAAAGTAAGATTAATTTAATACTGCTTTTATGAGGCCTGCCTGATCAGATAAAACAATTTTTACAGATCGAGTTGAAGCAATGTCTTGTACCTTTCAGGGTAAATGGACAAAGACATGCATGATACATTCAAGTTGCTTTTAATTGGAAATACTGTCAGACAGTTTTCAGTTAACTGTCATAAGGTTATCTGTTCTCTGCATCATTGTCCGTGACAACCACTTACTGTTGATGTTCTGTGTGGTACCAAAACCATTTAGCCATTTGGGTTAAAATGTCCTTTGGAAAATTAAGTAAAATTATAGATGCTCTATACTGTCCAGTGTTGCACTTGCTATTTAAAACTTGAACGCTTTTTCCTCCTCCAGTGTTTTGTGCACTGCTCTTCCTTTTTGTGGTAATTCTGTGCTTCTTGAAATGGGAGTGGAGCTTATGCTTTGAAATGTAAAGAGGCAACATTTTCTTTTTCCTTTGAAAAAAGGTGGAGGGAATAAATTTTGTATTTGCAAAGTCCTTCTGCCAACACTTTATGTTATTTGTCCTGACCCAGGCAGGCGACCTGCATGGCCTGTGTGTGGCTCTTCCACGCAGCTTTCAACCTGAGGGTGGATGGACTCCTGTGCTAAAGCTGCAAAAATCTGTTCATGCAGCTGCCTTGTGTCTGTGGCTAGTCCTGTTGGTTGTGAGCAATAAACATTTGGGTAATATTTTACCTTCTGGCATGCACTTTTATTGGTTTAACTCTTGAATAATCTTTGAAAATATTTCTTGCCTTCAAGACTAGAATGGCTCATAGCATCCTTTTGAATGCTTTACTGCAAGGAATTAAAAGCTAAAACTTGAGCTGATTAGAGGTGAAACTCTGTTTGTGGTTATTTAGTTTACCAGTACAATTGAAAAGGCTTCTAAAACTTGCCATTTCATGCTATTTTCCAATTATTTTATTTGCAAGCAAAAGCTGCACTTCTGTTTAGAATTTTCTTTTTTAATCTCAGAGTGTGTAATCAGTAACAGCAAGGTTAAAATTAAAATTTTCAAGATTAAAGTTTTACCAGCTTGTCTGTTTTGATGTCCAACCACATATTTATTTTCCCACACAACCTGTATGTAACTAAGTCCCTCATCCATGACAGAGGTTTTAGTCACTGTTGGAGTTTTTTTGAGGGGTGAAAAGCAGCTGGGAGTTACCTATACTTTGTACCAATTGTCTGTCATGCAGTTTCATAGTGAATATTAACATTATTACTTATGTTTTTCTTGACCTAATACTAGCTTTTTGTTATACTAAAGAAGGACTTGCAAGGACTACTTTGAATTTTTTGCTTTTTTTCCTTATGTTTGATCTGCAGAGGGTTGCTTAAGAACAATAGTCATGCCCAAGAAAAGAAGCATTTCTGCATTGATGGGTATTCTTGAAACTATATCATACTATTTTAGAAGATGTGCTTCTAGAAAACTTGAGCATGTACCTTTTTTTTTACTTAGGGATTCGTAAAAATTGCTAAGGTTATATGTGTAAATGTTTTCTAGCAAAGTTTTCTAAGATTAGTTTGCTGTCTTCCTCTAGTTCATTCACAGCTCTTAGTTTAGGCAATCTCTTTCTAGAGATATTTGAGTATGTTCTCTTATTCATTATATTAGATTGGGATAGCCATTAAAATCATGCTAAGATTACGGGAAGGCTTACTGTATTGGCTTTATAGCCTGTCATACAGATTACGCCCATTTTAATCTGTTATCTGGAGTTTGTCCAGCTTCTGCTAAATGGTGTCTGTTTTACTTTTAAAAGAAATGTGCAGCTGTTTGTCGCCAAAATACAGTTACTGTGAGTGACAGCGATACCAGCTGTGTGCTGCCCACGTCAGCTGCTGGAAGAACTGAATAGCATGCTCAGAGATGCCCCTGCTCTGTTGCTGCGTTGACACAACACAGAGGGAGGTTTTTCTGTTGCTTTTGCAGTTCTCTGCCACTGCACGGGAGGAACAGCACTTTCTCCTCTGCTTGGGCAAACCTGGACAGAAAACTAAGCCTCATATTTTAGTTTCCCTCGAGCTTCACTTACTTCTATCCAAAGCAGGTCAAGAAGTGGCATCTGGAAGATAGAAAGCTCAGAGGAGTCGAGTCAGCTCTACAGGCCTGGGAGTTTGTTGGCTGTATGTCAGCTTGCCCAGCCATGTTCACTGCTGGCATGTGGTGAGGGCACCACTGTGCTTGCATTTAACTGCTTGTCTGTCTCTGTATCCAGCTGTGGATTCCTACAGACATGGTGCCCTGCCTGCTGCTCTGCCCAAAAGCAGGGTGCAGGGAGTGCTGAGGCCATGCACCAGGAGATGTTTGGAAAAATACACTAAAACTCTTTCAAAACAAAACAACCCCAAAATGCACATGCACAAGTGCATTTCATTTTCATGCAGCAGCCAGGCTGAAACCATTTGCTTTCTAGAAGCGTGAGCAAACTAAAAGGGTGTGTTTTCTCACTCTTCATTGATATATATAATATATGTATATATACACTCACTCCTGTAGTTTCCCTAATTTTTCTTCTTGCATATCAAATGGCGGGAACTCAACAGGAATCAGGACTCTCCTCTCTAATCAGGTGTCAGTGGAGAAGGTTCATGTTCCTTCTTCAACATATGGAAATGGTATCAGTCTGCTTTGCTTTTTTGAGGTATAGCAATAACCACCCTGCAAGCAGTGTCACTGCCTTGACACCCTGTGCCACCGACACAGGAAGCCTGCTGAAAGAAGAGGGGAATCATGCTGAAAGCTGGGGTGCCCACAGCCTGGTCCCTCTGAATGCCTTCTCAGCATGACAGCACTGGGTGCTGCACTTTGCATTTGGTTCTCCAGAATTCAAATCCCTCACAGACTGGTATGTAGGAAATGTCTATAATAAATTTGAATTTATGTAGTAAATTTGGGCACAAAGAATAGAATTGTGTGAAATCTTTATGTGAGCAAAACTCATTGTAGTTCCTATGCATATCTAATTTTTCCACAGTATGTGGGGTAGAGTAAAAACCAACTGTGATATAGACTCCCACCTCTTCCTCTTGGGGTTGATGAAGTTAATTTTGCTATTGTTTTCAAGGTGGTAATACCAGACTTTGTGCCTGATGTCATAGCAAATGTTGAAGTTGAAAAATGTCCAAAAATAGTGTTGAATTGAGTCACTTTAAATGTATTTATCTTGAATCCCCACTTTGTGGCATTATTGCTGTAGTCTCATCCCAAGCTAGCATTATTCCTTAATACCGGCTTATCCCCTGTGATCCATCTTTCTCTTTGTCTATTTGTTTGGATATACTTTCTGCACACATTTGTAACCTTCTGTTTCTTGCTCCATTAATACCGTATTTTAGATTTCACTTAGAGCTGGTGTGTTTGAACTAGTTACACAGTCAGACCTGGGAACCCCTATTCTTGGCTTGTGTTAGAGTCTCTTACCCCATGCACCATATTAGGAGGCATTAGGGAGGCTGAATTCCTCTGGAAATACAGACAGTCTCATTTTTGAAGCGTTGGTGTGATTAACTGTAACGTAATACACTTGGTATGAAAGCTTAATGGATAAACATTCTTTTGCTTACTGTAGGCATTTTTACATCTTACTGGGATGCAATTCATTGTGCTAAACAGTGCAAATGTGAAACTAGCATTAGAAAAAATGCAGTCAGCCAAAATGAATTCTGTCTGCAGGTGCAATTAAGGGATTGGTAAGTCTACAATATGAAGTAATTGAGTAGTGATCTGGCACGGAGAATGTGGCATTGCACTTCCTGTTTGAAAGATGTTTACAAAATACAGCAAACCTTTTTCTGTATTACAGAAGCTCTTCCCTTAATCCTCTTAGGCTCTGCCTGTTTGTCCATTTTTGTATGCAAGCAAAGGCATTAACAGGCTGTATGGCTGCAAGACTTACCAAATTAATGCAACACCCATTAATTGGTCTCTTTTATATCACTGCATAGGGATGTTAATGTGAATGTAGCAATAGACTGGCAAAGGCTTTAGATTCCTTAGAATCATAAGCATTTTCATTGCTGTAGAAGAATACCTGCTTGTACTAGAAAGTAAATAAATACCCTCTGTGACTTAATGCTATCTTAAATTGAGGAATTATATTTACCTTGTACAGAAGGCCAGTTGATATCTAATATTTAATTTCATATTTAGGTGTGCTTCAGCTCATAAGCCATATACTTCAGTGATGAATAGTCTCTGCTGGCATGTGTGAAGGAAGAGTTTATTACATCTATTGGGTTTTTCTTAACAGAATATAATAGAGTTGCCCACTCTCATCTTAGACTGTAAACACTATCTTTATTTAGTAATCTCATCTCAGAAAGAATTCATTAAGTAAAACCTTCTCATTAAAAAAAATAGTTTAAGATGTTTATATAAACTTAGTTATTGTGAAAGGTGGTGGTGGGACAGCTTTAGAGATTCAGAAAGGCTCCTGCTATGGTCTGGCATGGAAGTATATTTGCCTTGGTCTGAGGAAAGGCTGTAAAGTCATCTGGTTTCTGGCACTGGAGATGCTTCTCCCTGGCTCATGTAGCCTTTGCTGCATCTGCAGAGTATTAGTAAGATTGACAATTAGTACCAAATGCAATAGCTCCTAAGAAGAAGACAAGGTATGTGAGAGAGCAGTAAAAAACCTTTGTGAGGGTTGCAACTTCGCACCCTAAAAAGGTGCAATAGGATTTGTATTGATCATGTAATATTGAGCAAATCAGACACAAAAAATCAGTTTCCACCTAACTCTTTTTTCCACCTTTGCTTTCTTCTCTGCTTTAAGGGTTAGAGAATGATGTGTACTATTTATAGAACATTTTAAAGACTTGCAATATATAAATACATATAAAAGAATTTTATTAATTTTTATTCAGTTTATAAAGTATGTAATAAGTTCACAATAAAACTCAAGTTCAATGAATTATCTCTGTATAAGTTACTCAGTAAATCTTCTAAATGAATGCTTATCACTTTTTTCTGTCCTTTTCCTTTGATTTATTTTCTTGACAGTTCTGTCATCTGTAAATGAATAAAAGGAATTGCCTGTGAATTTTTTTTTCTAGATTTGTTTTTAGTGAATATGCAGGTTACACAATTTATCCCTGCTGAGATATATTTTAAATAGTCAATATTTTGTTCAGGTGTTTGCCTCTGAGAACATTTGTGACGTTTTTACACCGTGTTTGGACATCTTGGCTTGCAGAGTGAGGGAGAGTGAGATTGCCAGGAAAAGAAACACTGATGTGTTGATTCGTGGTGACACTGCTACTGTATGGCAGTCTGTACTAATTGGTACCAGAAGCAGCATTTACTCTTGGCTGGCTCATGTGTCACACTCTTAAAGGCAGAAGAGAAATAGCACCATTGGTTACGATGTAATTTGGCAGCAGTGCAAGGATGTGGAAGAAATACTGCAATAGATACAGGAATAAATGTCTAGGGACAGAAACTGCAACTTTGCTTCATGCTCTCCTATCTGTTTAAATTTGTTTGGACACCAGAGGTCCAGAATGGAGCCTGTACTGTAGTGTAATTAATTTGTCAAACTCAACTCACTACAGACATTCTTGTTTGCATGCTTATTTCCATGTTCAAAGATGCAGTGGGTTCCTGAGCATACTAGTTTGTTGCCTTGGCAATAGAGGGGCTTACCAAAATATCTGCTGTTATATTGCAAATGAATTTTCTTCTTAAATTTTCTTGTTCATATTTGTATAATTTTTTTATATAGTATGGCTATCCAAGTGGTCTTGTTGCAAATGCTTCTTCATTCTGCTGGAAGGAGACACTCTCAAGGCATAGGCAAATGTTTTTATTTTTCCCTGAAACAGGAGTGAAGTAATAGTCAGCTGGAGGCATTCAGACTTAAAGGTCAGTACTGCACTGCTGTAGCCAACAAGGTGTTATTATTGCTACACCTAGATCTTGTTAATCTGTCCAGGATCTGTGAAAGAAGTCCAGCAGGAGGGACTTCCTGAAGAACTATGAGCTATTCTATGGGAATGCAGTACGGTGGGGAGCTTGTCTCTTTTCCCTGCAATTGTCAAGCTACTGTCCTGAAAAACATGAAACTTTTTTCTTCATGATTTTTATTGTCTGTATCTCAATAGTAGATTACTGACCTGAAATAGACAGTAGAAGATATAAACAGTTGCAAAGTACATTTTTGTCAGTAACTTACAGTAATGCAAGGTAGAATTTAAAAAAAGGCAAGGTCAGAGCAAAGGAATGAATTACACATGAAGCATACCTGTGAAGTACACAACACTTAGAAGTCTCCTAGGGATTTATATATGATCAGTAAGACCTGGAGGGGTCACCTCACTAGGCATTATTCCTCCCATTACACTGTTGTGTACAAGCTGCTGCATTACAAAAACCAACTCACTACCCAAGTAGATTTAGACCCAGGTCTGCAAAACTCATCAAAGAGAATTCAGTGAAAATCATTTAGCCTGTACCATTAATGTAAGAGGAAAACAGGACAATATTGCAATTTCCCATTTGTAATAATGGTTATTACCAAAAAGAAATTGTGACAAGAAAAACAACAACTTAATGGAATTGTAACCCCTTGTTATATTCTGAAAAAGCCCCAGGAATATTCAGATAAGTCTTACTTGTACATATATCAACTCCAGGTTTCAGCGCACCTTACTGATTTCGTCATTTAATAAAATAAACACACAGCAACCCTAAGAGCTGTGCAAGTTGCAAATTCCATTTGAGCTGTGGTTTTACTCTTCATTACCAGGGCTGCCTTTTACTTATTAGTTACTCTGACCTGTCTTCATTAAGAGTAACAACATGAAGTTTTCACATGGGGCACACATCTCATTTACAGGAAAAGTGATTTAGTGTTTTTCTGCTATGTGGACAAGTAGCAGTGTAAATTGTAGCAAAACTAGTACCTCAGCAATGAAACATCCACATTGAATAAATAATAAATGGATATAAATAATAAATTGCATTGATTTTAGGAAATTACTTAATGAAAACAGGTGTTTTTAAAAAGTAACACCTGAAAGTGAGCCAAGTAGCAGGAACAGGGGAGAGGATCCATATGTAATACTATCAAGGCAATTTCAGTTCCATGTTTTAGCCCAAAACTGCACTTCATAAAATTTAAGAGTCTAATTTCAGTGAAAGAAGCTTAAAAGAGAAGTTTGCCTGGTTCTTTAATGCACCTTGAATACTGTGTGCAGTTTTGGGCACTGCAATATAAGAAAGATATTAAGCTATTACAGAATGTCCAAAGGAGAGCAATAAAGATGGTGAAGGCGTGAGGGGAAGCTCTATGAGGAGTGGCTGAGGGCACTTGTTCTGCTCTGCCTGGAGAAGAGGAGACTGAGGGGAGACCTCATTGCAGTTACAACTTCCTTTTGAGGGGAAGAGGAGGGGCAGGCACTGATTTCTTCTTGGTGGTGACCAGTGACAGGACCTGAGGGATTGGCCTGGAATTGTATCAGTGGAGGTTTAGGTTGGATATTAGAAAGATATTCCTCACCCAAAGGGTGGTTGGGCACTGAACAGGCTCCCCAGGGAAGTGGTCACAGCACCAAGGCTGACAGGTCAAGAAGCATTTGGGTGATACTCTCAGGCACAAGCTGTGACTCGTGGAGATGGTCATGTGCATGGCTAAGGGTTCAACATTGTGATCCTTGCTGGGATCTTTCCAGCTCAGCATATTCTGTGATTCTGTGAACAAATTGAACAGTTTGTGTGTGGCAGCAATTGCTCCTGGCTCTCTGTCTGTGTCTGAAGAGGTCTCTCTGGAATGAAGCAGTCTAGGACCCAGGTACTTGTAGAATTTCAGAAACTAGAATCTGCTGTGCTGGAGTTTCAGGAGACTTTAAAAGAGATCTTTCTCCAACAGAGCTTTCTGAGGGAAACCCCAGGCCTGGTTTTGATGTTAGATGATTAGTTTCTTTCAATATTGCTACTGTCTAATTCGCATCTGTGTCTCATCCCTGCAATTGCTTCTTGGGAAGATTTGTCTCCTTGATGCTTCTGTGCTGAAGCATTAGTGACAGCTGATGCCCATGCAGGCTTTAGGGGAGCATGAAGCCAGGAAAGCTGGAGGAAGCCTCCTCACTGACTCACTCTCTTTGACAACCACATCACAGAGAAAAGACCCTTTAAGAAAGAAGTCATCAAGGTCAAACTTTGCCAGAGCTTTCTTTCCTCACTTAAGCTGTAGAAAGACATTAAAGCAAAGATAATAGTCAAACTGTGATTTCTTTTCCTCTCATTTAGCTTCTTGAGCACAGCCACAGATGTTATCCTCAGTGTTGTACCTTCCTCCTGCCCTTTCAGGGTGCAGCCCAGGAAGACTCACAACTGCTTGTGCTTCCAGTACAACACTCTGTACGTCAGTGTCATGTCCTTGAACATGACTGGTTCTTCTTGTGGTGCTCTTTCTCACTTACCTCCCCACAAGAGAATTTTTCATCTTTAGTGGAGGAAACCCAGTAGTCCACTTTGGTATATTCAAAATGGGAGATGATTGTAAAACTGCTTGGAGGAGATTGGCAGCTGCAGATGTACCTGTTGCTTCTCACAGAGGGACTACTGCATGCAGTTCTGGACTTACAGACTTCTCTAGGCTGAGAAAGTATTGAGTGTCTCACTCCCAACTTTCAATGTTTTTCTGAATGTTCGATGTCCAAACTGCTTGCTCAGACACTAAGTTTCCTCATTTGGATTATTTCAAACAATCACACCAAAACTTGTGCTATTTTTGCAGCTGCTTTCCTGTGATGGATGGCACCAGATCTTTTTTTGTTTTTTTGTTTTTGCTTTCTGAAGAAAGGCGTGAGGAGCAGGCATTATGATGGCATAGCAATAGCAGGTGAAGGCATGGTTTCTAAACTGGTATTGCACAGTGGTCACCAGTATACATTGACTCTGGCCCCTGATGTTGAATGTCCTGCTGTAATCAAGAATTGAATGTAAGAGAGACTATGTGTGAGTAGGACTTTGATAACTGAAGGTGTGGTAGAACAGCTACTACAACAAGGTGATATCCACCAGTATCCAGGTTGTTTTGGCTGTTGATGGATTACAAGTGCTGTTGTAAATCCCAGTCAGAGGTGAATTCTATGGAAACTTAGTCTTTTTCTAAATACTTGGAGTGCTAAAATCAGAAATAAGAAACTATATTGGATTTTCCTGAGAAAGAGCTTTCTTTAAGTAATGGCTCAGTAGACTTATTGTACTGGGTACTTGGCCAGAGTGACAGCAAAACCACATCTGTTAAATCACAGGGAATGGGAGAATTCCCATGAATCTAAAATCCTACGCACAATCTGGAAAGCACAGTGGCAGCAGACATGGTGAAATAGCTCTACTTAAATCAAGTTAACCATGCTTTGAGGAAAAAGTTACAAATTTTTATCATATTTTTAGCAAAGTAAAACTTGAGTGACAGTTCTCATGACTGTACTGAGCAAGCAGTTTGTTACTATGGTGGATAGACTGTTTCACAAAGAAAGTTTCCAGGCACATATTTTTCTTTCTTCAGTTTAACACCAAAGATTCATTTAATAGAATCAGTCAAACAGTAATGTGATTGTACAAAATGAGATAAATGACATACAAGATTATCCTCCTTCTTCCCTTAGTTCAGGGGAATCAACTGCATTGTTGAAAGCAGTGGGCAAAGCTGTGTGACCAGTGTACAGAAGGCAGTGGGTTAATGCCACGTAGGAAACACAGACCTTGATGAAATCAGTGATCCTACAATCTCAGATTGAATGCTTAGGTAAGATACTAGATAAGAGCAGTGTGATATATTTGGAGACATAATGATAACTCTATTCACCACCACCAGTGTCTTTAGTTTCCTTTTAGAGTGCTTACCCAAATACTCCAAAACAGTGAGCACAATCCAAGAAGCCATCTCTTCTGTCTAATCTATTTCAAGAAAGATCATCCCAAAACAGAATTCAGTATATGATTTTATGCTTTGAAAGAAAATTATCTGGAAGCATATCCAGTCATTTTGCAACAAATCTGAAACTGTTGCCACAATGTACTAATGCCAGTCATTGAACACAAGGAAAAGAATGGCATCAGTTAACATGATGAAAAGAAATCCAGAAATAAGTACACTCATTTTGTGACACAGTTTTCCCCTATATCTCACTCTCAGCTATTCTCTCTTCCACAAGCAGTATCTCCATTTTCCGTGATGCAATTCATCTCTGTTCACATTTGTGGCATAGGTCTCTCTCATCATGTTGATAAATGAGATAATTTAAGCTTAAACTCATGGCTGTACTTGCTTGCATAATTGCTGCATTTCAGACCTAAAGATTTGTGGTAAACCTTAGCTCAGTAATGTTTTAGGTGTGTCTAACTCTACTGATTGATCCTTATTTTGGTTGATGTCAGCGTGAATGAGGTTGGGTTTTGACATGGATGTTGTACCTCTCCTTATACTTGTTTCTGCATCGATGTGTTTTCACCAGTCATACTAAAGCAACATAAAAGTTCAGCAGTGTTGGGCAGCATTCAGTGTGTGACTAATCTTACTCAGCTTTTGGGTATATTTATGAAGATTTAATAGGAACATAATTGAGTTTAAAAAGCCTTTTCCTTGCATCAGAATCACTAAAAATCCATGTGAGATAGATTTGTAGATTCTTTTAAAATGTTTATCATCTCAGTCTTCTTGGAAGAGGAAGTCTATTAAATGTTTCACATTGATGTAAAATACAGGAGCTAAATTTCCCATTGAGTGCTAATGTCTTTTCTGTTTAGTTCACTACTTTATATAAAGCTGGGAGGGCTTTTTTCAGTAGCTTTGTGGTAGCCATGACAGAGTTAATATACTTAAAATAAAATTTAATACCATTTTTGTATTGCAACTTTAATACACTTACTATTTAAAAGAAATTGATGTTCACTAACAGCTTTCTGGGCAGGTGAAACCTCAGGTGGAAATGAGCCCAGCTCCAGACATTGCAATGGGCAGCAAGCTGGCATGGTTCTTCCAGGGATAGTCATTATAGAGCCTCCAAGCAAGGCTGTAAGACAGCAGACTTCTGTAGACCTTCTAAATATGCGTGTGGCTATGTATGGTGCAGTGATTTATGTTGTAGGAGGAGCAGTGATAAAGGAAAACATGGCTACCAATTCTGTCTTCTCTAGGGTGTCTGTGAAAGAGGAAGGGGAGATATGGGAAATGGTTTTCTTTCATTTCAAGTAATGAATATGATATATCCATGGAACTGAAGCTCAGTAGAATTACTGCCACTAATAATGCATATTCTTTCCTTACTGCCAAATGTGCGCAGTTATGTGAGTTAGGCTGGCAAACTTTGACCTCTAAAATATGAAAATATGCTTTTCCTAACTGATGTTCCTAAAGGTCTGAATAACCACTGATGGAAGGCCATGTTGAAAATACGATAGAAAGTAGCATAAGTAATATAACCAAGTTAATGCAGTCACAGTTACATTACTGCTTTAGAGCTGAAATAAGCCTGTAAACCTGGTTAGTTAAAAAATACCCATATCTGTGTATATTGCTGTCTTAAAAAAGTTAATGCATAATATGGAACATAGTCTTTAATGATATCCATAGGTGATGTAAATGTAGATTAGTAATCTTCAGGTCTGGCTTTGTTAGATGAATCCAACCTGAACTTCATTAGGAGTAAAGACTAAAACAGAGACACTATGCAGGTTATCATTTCAATGTATTTGAATTGTTTGTCTTTGGATGTCTACTAATAGTGCATTTTTAATGAGTTGAATTAAGTATTTTAAATACTGGCATGCACAGACCAACATAGTCATTAAAGATCACCTTTTGCATTTATAATCAAAACCAATGGAAACTTACACTCGGTTGACTTTTGCAACCATATTTGTGTTTCCTTGAGTGAAAAAGCACAAATTTGGTAACCTGAAGTTTGAATGAACAGGAGAAATTTGTCTTTTAAAAACCTTTTCCAACTCTGCAGCATCACAGAGAAAACCAATAGCTCATTTTTTAAGTTGAAAGTCTTTTTGGAGTAGATAGCTGAATGATTTGTGGTCTGTTTCCACAGGTTTTCAATACATATTCTAATGAAGACTATGACAGGAGAAATGATGAAGTTGACCCAGTGGCTGCATCAGCTGAATATGAACTTGAGAAGCGTGTGGAAAAGCTGGAGCTCTTCCCAGTTGAACTAGAAAAAGGTATGTTGTCTGTGCCATTTCCAGTTCCTGTGACACTGACCTACAGGTCTGAGGAAGTCCAGACATGCATACAAGGCTGATCCTGAATTTCTCTGAATTTGTTGTAGTCACCTTGGCTTTTTGGATTTCAGGAATAGTTCAGTAAGGAATTAAAGAAGCAGCTCAGAGAGAGGCAGTTTTTACCTTCCTTAAGGGCATTGTTTTGTGACACTCCATTAACACATGATTTTGCACAGTGTTTGATGTGATATGTTTATTCTCCACTGGATGAGTAAAAATCTTGACTGTTGCTCTAAGCTCCTCATAAGGGTGAAGGTGATATTTTTTGTGTGTAATTAAAGTGGTAGTTACATAGATTTTTTTAAAAGAAGCAAAATAAGATTAATGTTATTGGCACAGAAAGCCAAGAGGAACCAAAGCATAAATGTTTACCTATGAAATAACTGGACAGATCATGTGTAAGAAGTTTCTGCTTTCTCTTACCTTTCTCACAGATGAAGATGGACTTGGCATAAGCATTATTGGAATGGGAGTTGGAGCAGATGCAGGCCTTGAAAAACTGGGAATATTTGTCAAAACAGTAACAGAAGGTGGGACAGCAGAAAGAGATGGCAGGTAAACTAGAGTCTGTATTTGGAAATTTTCTCAGCAATAGATACTATAAATTAAGATTTTCATGGAAAATAGTTGCTTAGTGTATGTCATGAAAACCCAAAGCTGTAAAGTTCAGAGACTCCATTGGTAAGGTCCAAATACCTGATGTGGTTATGAGAAGACACCAAATTGGTTAAGTAAGTTTAAACTTTAAGGAGAACAGCATTGCCAAAGATGTGTGTTTGTGACTACTGAAATTCCAGATGCTTTTGCATGACTAAAGCTTGTGATTCCAAACTGTGTGTTACCTTTAAAGTAGTTTAGATTTTAAAGGTGTTGAGCTCACACCTGGAGTTCTTCTGGCTATAAGCCCATTTTAGACAGGCGCTTCTTAAGAAAAAGAGTTCTGTTCAACATTTGACTAACTGATATCTTTACAGAGAGATCTGGGCAGGCTGGATGGGTGGGCTGAGGACAACTGCATGAGATTTAGTAAGGCAAAGTGCCAGATCCTGCAGTTGTGTCACAGCAACCCCGTGCTGCGCTACAGGCTTGGGAAAGAGTGACTTGAGAGCTGCTCAGCAGAAAGGGAGTTGGAGGTGCTGGTTGACAGATGGCTTGATATTAACCAGCAGTGTGCCCAGGTGGCCTGGAAGGCCAGTGGAATCCTGGCCTGTATCAGAAACAGTGTGGTCAGCAGGAAGTGACTGTCCCTCTGTAGTCAGCACTGGTGAGGCTGCACCTCAAATCAGTTTTGGGCCCCTCACTTCAAGAAAGACATTGAGGTGCTGGAATGTGTCCAGAGAAGGGCAGTGAAGCTGGTAGAGGGTCTAGAAAGCATGTCCTCTGAGGAGCAGCTGAAGGAACTGGGGCTGTTTAGTCTGGAGAGTAAGAGACTCAGTGAGGATTGTATCCCTCTCTACAACAACCAGAAAGAAGGTTGTAGCGCCCAGGTGGGGGGCAGTCTCTCCTGCTATGTCTCAGGTGAAAGGATGAGAGCAAATGGCCCCAAGTTGTGTTGGGAGGTTCAGATTAGATATTAGGACATTTTTTTGTCACTGAAGGAGTGGTTAGGCATTGGAATAAGTTGCCCAGGGAGGTGGTAGAGTCACTGTCTCTGGAAGTGTTGAAGAGGCATCTGGATGTGGCACTTGAGGATGTGGTTTAGGAGTGATTGTGATGATAGGTTGATGGTTGGATTAGATGATCTTCAAGATATTTTCCAACCTTGATGATTATTTGATTAGGAAAATAATTAGTGTATCTGTATGTTTGAACTTTTACCAAATACACTCCTTTTAAGGTTACTCAAACTGTTAATTTGTATTTCATGTTATGGATAGTCTTCTGTTCCAGAGTTCAGTTTTCACCTACAGTGTTGAAAATACATTACATCAATTGAAATAAGAAGCTGTACCATAAATCTTGCCCACCAGAGAAATGGGGTTTGTAGTCTTAGATGTTGCTCATATAAAACCTGCTTGCTTCTAGAATTGCTTATTTGGTATGCTCAGGTTAAAGAATTCCTTTTGAGCATAAAATATTTCCTGTCTCCTAATATGTGCTGTTTCCTATGGGACAAGTTATCTGTGTATTACACAATAACTGCCAAAGTCAGGCCAATGTTACCGTGTAATAATTTAGTAATGAAAAGTATTCTCAAGTATCGTCTAACCCATACAGTTTGTCATTTTGTCCCAGTGCATAACCTTTGTAAATTTGCATGCAAATAAAATATTACTTTCTGATATATAAGCAATTGAAACAATTTATATGCATGATCTTCTTCACTTTTCAACCATTAATGATCTTTTATATTAGTTATAAGTAATATGAAAGTATTATTTATAAATAGGAGTAAGAAAAAAATCTTACATTGATGCTGTCTTCTGAAAAATGTATTGCAGTAACATGTTCCTTATTGATGAACAGCTCTGACTTTTCAGCCAGGCAAGAAGTTGTTCTTCTCTGGAAACCCCACAAAAATTAAATTAGAAGACTCTACAAGGCAGGGGATTGCAAAGTTTAATAACACTGCTCTGAAACTACTGAAGTATATCGTCTGCTAGATTGGACTTGGAAGTACCTTTGCAGATCTTGGCAGTAAGATGCCAAGTTGAAGGCCAAGTACTGATTTATCACAGGCTTAAACGTTATGAAGGGAAGTGAAGAAGCTGACACCTCAAGTTGTCATGACTTTATCCATTACTTTAAATTTAAGTGGATGCTTTTCTGAAGGGTATGCTTGACCTCAGCCAAAAGGCATTAAGCTCATGACTGGCATTCTTTATGAAATTCTCCGGTTGAAAATCACTCACTACTCACTCACTACTGCTCTGTGATGATCTGTAATTTCTTTTCCTCTCATTATTCACATGTTTGAGTGGGCTACAAAAATTAATGTTCTATCACAAGTCTCTGCTTTCATTTCCCTAGATGGCATCTGAAAGGAGTCTGTCAGCTGAGGAAAAATAAAATCGTTCTTTGACCATTCTAATATTTGTGTTGGTTTTCAACTGGCAGAATGTTCAGTCAGCTGAGAAATAGCAGTCTGATTTTCTCTTTTGAGAGCTTGACTGATCATTCACTTGGGAAGGGGGTATGTAATCCTCTCAGTCAGGAGCAGACGGTTCTATAATAAAGTGCATCAAGTGTAAAGGTTCTGTTAACTTCATCTTGGTGAGAAGCCTAGTTAATCATTAACATTGCTAGCAAAACAAAGTCTCCTAACAGAAAATAAAAGTATATTTCAACAGTTCAGAACAACAGTTCAGATATTCTGAATAATCACATAGCAATCTTCAACCAGGTTCTTCTGAAGCTAGAATTTAAAACATTACAGTATCTGTAGGATAGCTCCTGACTTTTATTGAAAGACCCATCAAACTGTGATGTGTACTGTAAAGTCCTTGCTTCCCGTGGAAGCACAAAATCTGCACAGAGGGGTTTCTTAGTGATTGAGCACCACTGGCTTGATTCATGTTGCTGCAAACAAGTAGCATTTATATGTCGTATCAGAAGGCATCATGTACCAGTATTTAACCAAGAAGA
Organism: Scytalopus superciliaris; assembly: GCA_013400415.1. Lineage (NCBI taxonomy): Eukaryota > Metazoa > Chordata > Aves > Passeriformes > Rhinocryptidae > Scytalopus > Scytalopus superciliaris. Next base: position 315,343 of record VXBX01003167.1, on the reverse strand, counting down.
GTGCTTCAAGATGAACCCAAAAGCAAGCATGTTGATAAGTAGTAGGAGAGGTTATTAATATAATGTAAAGTATTAAATCAATCATTAGACTGAATATGAAAAACACAAACTTATGTTGGATGAATCAATCCACAGTTGTTTCGTTCAGATTACTGTGGTGAAGAGTAATTCATACTTTAAAGTGTTTTGATAACATTGTGAACAACAGTTTTGAAACACTACATAGTTCTTAACATGAGCTCTAAAAGTTGTCTCTACATAAGTTAAATTTTTCATTTTCTCCTACAGAGAAGTAATTATGCAAGTAATTTGTTCAGCTTTAGTTGGTTCGCTTTGTAGTTCCTACTTTATTGTAATCTGCAGGTGTGGGGGTTGGGTTGAAGGAGCCCTGGTTTGGAAACTTCTCTTTGCTCAAGGAACCTGTTGTGGCTAACAGAAACATGCATTGAGAGAGTGTGTGAGAACAATCACTCAGAAACTAAATAAGGAGCATTTCTTTGCTCACAGGTAGGGGAAGAGAAGAGGAGGAGGGAGAAGGAATGACTCAGCAAATGGCACTACACAGGTCAAAAAGACCCTTGATATACAGAGCCAAGAGACCTGCAGACTGTGTGTGTGTGTTGTTACCTCTCAGCTGTGAGTTCTGGCAGCTGTGTAGTGTTCCCCAAAATAAACTTCCTCTCTTGTGTCAAACTCCATGGTTTAGCCTTCTGATTGCCTATGTGAACACTGGAACTTTCAACAGGCAAAGTTTAAAGTCATGAGCATTAGAAAATAATTCTTATAAGAATTACCTGTTTTGTTAATAATGATAAAAGCAGTTAAATGTCTGTGATTCAGGCTTTGGCATCCTGAGCCTAATTTTTCATTCATGTTTGAAATTAGATTTCAGAGACAGAGGAGGCCTAGAGCTCCTGATGGGGAGCTCTACTGGGAAGGCTGCCCTTTGTATGTTGTTTAATATGTATGTTTATATGTTATTAAAGTATATGTAGAAAGAAAGCAGGTTTGAAGAACAGTGGACATAAAAATAAGAGTTGAAAATAAATTTAGAAGATGTACAAAGGAGAAAGAAGGAGATATGACATATACCTGAAGGACAAGTGGAATTAGACTGAATCAAGAGAGCTGCTTACAAAGTTTTAGGCAACTTTCTCTAACATAATTTTCATCACTTGAAATCCTGTAACTATGTCTCTGTATGCACACTGCTTATCCACTGCATAGTGATGTACAGTGTTGTAGCTAAACTGTCATCTAAAAAGAACCTGGTCTTCCACAGTTTTCAGTCAAGAGGGTGAGAGTTTCCCACTTAGTGGGCACCAGTTTTTTTAAAAGTTCTCTTCTAGGAACTCCTCTGGCCATCTGACTGCACTTTGTGTTTGCTTAAGTAAAAAAAATAATCAAAATTCAATAAAGATTAATATGATAGACATATCTCTTAACTGCTTCAGTGAAAATTGAAACAAAATTCTGAGATTAAAATGCCTAATACAGTTTTCAGAATAGGAGTTCATAGACTGCCTTTTTCAAGGAAGATCCTGCTCAGAACACAGTGACATTCTGTGGTGTGGGACTGCCAAAGATTAAATGTTGTATTTCTTACTCATCAGTGGAATCCAAAGAAGAGAAAATACTGCTTGAACACATGGAAAACTGCAAAGTGTTGCCTCAGACTTGACAGAGAAATTAGTGCTCCAAGTCAAAATGCTTCATCCCTCTGTTGAAGCTTCTGCTGTTCTTTGAAATGAAGTCTTGTCACAAAGATACCCTAGGATACTAAATACATTAATTTAGGTATTTTCATATAATTTAAGTAGGATTTTTCCATATCTGTTTCCTGATTCCTGTGTAAACTGTGTATTTTGCATCAATAGAATCCATGTAAGCACTTGAAAATTGCTCCCTTTGACTAGTTCTGGATGTGTTTGCCTGTTTTTTAAGTTTTGACACTTGGAGATCGTGTATTTCTAGAGGATAGTATAGCAGTCGTCTTCCAAGGATTTGTAATCCAGATGAGTCCAGTGCCTGTTCTAGGGATTTTGTAGCAGTACTTGCTTTAGATAAAAGCAGCATGGTTTTCATTCTGTCTAACTTTTTCGGCATCAAACAGTATATCAGCTGTAAATAGGTGTTTGATTTCAAAAAGAGAGTCCTCTTTAAAACGGTCGAAGGTCTTGTGTGCAGCAAGATCACACACTGGGAATTCATCTCTTTGGAGCAAGTTAGATGAAATATCTTAGGAGAGTATGTTACAATTAAGTCTGATATATAAGCTCTTTTCTCCACAGATGAGCAGGTTGTTTTAGTTAAATATCACATTTTTTTTCCATTAGCATGAAATACCAGAGCTATGTCTTATGCTGTTTTTCAAGATTGGCTTAGGAAATAATGATATAAGAGCTGTTGAAGTATCTCATTTAATTTAATTCATATGACAAATTCAAGGGTTTGTGTTGCTGTATTTCTAATGCAAAGAAGGGGACTGGGTAATTGATGCTATTTATTCTAATGGTAACTTAGAAGCTGGATTTGTGAGATGTCTGCATATAAGGAATGATGAGTTTTTCTTACTTACCTAAATTGTGTTATGACTAAGCTTTTGTTTCAAGTCAAGCTAAAAAGATCTGTTTATGCTAAGTTTTGCTGAAAATTCACAAGAACTCACACAATTATTTCTGTATTTGTGTTTTTCCCCTGAAAGGATCCAAGTGAATGACCAAATTGTGGAAGTTGATGGCATCAGTCTGGTTGGTGTTACGCAAAATTTTGCTGCAACTGTTCTTAGAAACACCAAAGAGAAAGTCAGGTGAGTATTTTAGAAGGAAAAAAAAAATAATTTAATACTTAAGATTGCCTGTCTTCCTTCACAGGACTTTCCATATGTCTAGGTGGAGTCAGAGTTTTTTGACTTCTTGATGATTTCTTGATGTCTTCTCTCTTTCAATCCCAAGAGAGAGATGAGATACAGTATTACAGTTTTGTTTTGGCTTAGATTTTTAAAATATGACCACTGAGACAAGCTGAAATTGCACATCGATGACGACTGTGGTCTTGATCACTGGTGTAGATCTCCATGGACTTCAAATTGTTTGTATTAGTTGTAATGATGAAGGTCATGGGTGTTGGTCAGATGGAAACTGTACTGCCACTGATCACCTCCTGCTCTTCCCATGTGGGGATTGGCCACATCAGTGCCCCAGGCTTGGAGGAGTAAGGTAGTGAGCACTGTGGTGCTTGCAGATGACACCTCAGCACAGAGGAGAGGAGAGTACTGATGCAGCAGTGGTAACAGCTACTGAAATGAGGAAGGCAACATCCCAGTATTAATTCACTGAGCTACCTGAGTCCCTGCACCATCTCAGGGTTTCTATACTGTCCCTGTAAAAATCCATAAAATAATGAATAGTCTAGAAAATGTAACATATATTGCAAATAAAAGTCTGAATTAAAATAAATGCAAAGCTGTAAAATGTCTGTAAATTAATAAGAACATTGTTTCCATAGAAGTGAATTAGTTTGCTACTTAAAACCCTATGCAGACACATAGCTTTTCCATCTAATAACTTGTTAATTTTGGTAAAGATTTAACTTCACAAAATAAACCCAAAAATATCTTTGGCATACTGTAAAGCAACAGGCAGTCTGTAGTCACCCCTTGGTTCTCTTTCAAAATCTTCTCTAGGGAATGCAGTTAATGAGATCAGAACTGACTTCTTTTGAACCATGACTGAACTATGTGTGGTAATATATGCAGATTCCCTCAGATGGTGGTGCTATATGTTGGCGTGCACATTTCCACTACAATTCCATGGCTGTTCCTGTACAACATTAAGAAACAATGCTGGGGTGTGAATTCTGCAAAGAATCTTGGGGGTGGTTGATCAAGATTTTATTTGAAAGAGGTTATTTAGGAAAAAAAGTTACTAGAATCTGTAGTGTAATTACAGGTGAATATATTTTTGTGTAACATTTACAGTGTAAGTTACATCAGTACTATTTCTGCAAAGGCTCACACATGCTGTGAGTGTTCCTACTAAGCTAACTGTAAAAATTGCTATACACTTTATTAGGTTTTCTGCAAAGTTGGGACCTTCAAACATAAAATCCTTATGACAGAGAATAATGTGTTCCTGTGTTTCAGTACACAAAGCAAATGTTATGTATATTTTGTATTTGATGCTTTAGCTCAAAAGAAAAAAAGGAAAAAGAAAGCAGTTATATAAAACATATGTATTAGATACATTTATAATCAGCTTAGTTTGTGCCATAATTATTGCAGAATGTTACAGAACAGAGTACTTGCTTCCATGGAAAAATAAGAAAGAAGAAACATAAAATGATTTTCAGACAGAACTCCTGGAGTCTTTTCCCGGGAAGTAAATTACAGTGAGACTGGTTGCAATTTAGATCCTTGTCACAAAACAGGGAGCTGTAAAAAGTATTTCTTCATTGTCGTTGAGTTTACATTGTCAAGTATACTATGTATCCTGTGCACTGGGATCATTGGCTTCTGATAGGTCTCATTTATCAAAGAGAGATGTGTATTTCTACATTTTTCCTTGTAAGTAAGCTTAAGATACTGAGCTTTTGTGGAAAAACTGACCCAGTGCTTTAGTGTTGCAACTAGTGAAAAAGCTTCATAAAATATTATTAATTTAATAATAAAATTTTAAATAGTAGTTAGAATATAAAATAATATTAAATTATTAATAAACCATATATATAAGAATCTATGTGCACACTAGAATACTGTGTGCTTAGCAGCATCTTACTACATATATACATATATACTACTACATATATCTAACTAGAGGAAATGGGTAGAATTTGGTGCAACTCCCCCTAGTTTTGTTTCATTTAAAAATTTATGGAAAACCCTCCCCCCCCAGAAACACCACTTCTCTGCTTTATGCAGGCCAGCTGAGAAATACATGATTTCTTCTCTGTTTTGTGGTAGGCTGGGAGCAGGATTTGACAAGGTGGCCAAGCACTGTGTGGCACAGGGTCTTGGCTTCTGGTCCAGTCCTGAACAGTTTTGTTGTCTGATGCTCTGCACTGGTTTTAGCTACTCCAAATCAAAAATGGTTCCAGAAAGCTGTTCTTTGGAAACACAAGGATGCTTGGACTTTTTGCTTCAGTGCAGGTTTAAACATTTGCTTGTAAAGAAAGTGAGAGCTAATATTGATAAATTTAGATATGAAAGAAATTAGGTATTTTTATCTTCCTGACTGTTTTTCTTTTGATGTGTGACAAAGGAGTCCTGTCTACTGTTTGTTCTGTGGAGAGAACAATTGCTTTCTGACAGAGCCTCTTTCCTACTTACACCTGTGTTAGAGCTAGGATGGAGAAGTCCCTCATCTCCATGCTCTTTGGCAGAGAGTGCCCACCTCTGCACCTGAGCTGCTCCAGAACACTAGAGGCAGCTTAAGAGGGTCTTCTGGGGCAAAATCCCTTGCTTGCCCCCGGCTGTCAGCTCCTGTTAGCAGTGCAGGGAGGGGTGTGCTACTGACCTTTGAGTGCACCATTCCCGTGGCAGCTGCCATTAATGATCCGTGTCACTGCGGGAGGCACGAGCAGTGGAAAAGGTTGCTGCTTTATAAATACCTTCTGCTGTTCCTGGGAGGGGTGTCCCTGCTGAACTACAAGTGTGTAGGCAGCGTACAATCTCACACCCCACCTAATTCAAGGCAAGGCAGCTTCATGAATCCTTCTTTCACAGGAGAAATCACATTCATACTTCCTCACATGTCTGCTGTTTAATAGTGTCAGTTTGATGGATTTCACAGAACTGCTTTAGTAAGCGTAGTTATCTTTGTGATCACAGCATATGAGATCTGTACCTTTCTTCTGCCTGGTGTCCTGTACACACAGAGATTCATGTGCATTTCACAGGCATTACTTCACGTTTATAACCCACAGCATTACGCATATGCAATCATTCTGTCCTTAATCTAGTCAAAGTGCATGCTGGGTTTTGTAGCAGGGTTTATCATGTGAGATCAGTTGTAAAGAAAGGACATTCATGAATAGAATGACATTAAAGCCAGTTCTTAATTCTTTGCAATAAATGCAGTCAATACCTCTTCAGAGAGCTTGCATAATACCAATACTTAGTGATTTATTTTTCCCCTTTGAGCCTTCTGAACACTTTGAATGATACTGACAGTGGAAATCGTTGACCTAGAATAGATTTTTGCAGTTTTTCTACCAGAAAAAAATCCATCCAGACTGTCTGTAGCTGAAACAGTAAAGAAGTTCTCAATATGAAGACATGGCTTTTACCTTTTGAACTATTCTAGGGGAGGGTGAGAGGTTGAGAAAGAAAAGCAAACATAAGCATCTGTGATTATTTTATCCATTTTTTGCAGTATTGGACTGTCCAGCAGAGTTGTCATACCATAATGGAAGATCATCGACTTAGCCAATTTGGCTTCTCCAGTGCTAATAAATTGAATTATTCTTTCTTATAATGTTTTATAGAAAGATAATCAGTACCCACCAGATGTACTCTGGTAGCCTAAGAGGCAAAGGAAAGAGGGGGAATTCTTTCATAATCCCAGCTGGCAATCAGCTTCTGTTTTTCGGGATGAGAATTAGTGTCCTCGTGACTCTAATCTGGCAAATACAGCTATGAATGCTGTTTCAATTGATGTAAATATCAAGTCTTTATAATTTTGCTCAACTGTTCAGTTTACTAGTATCTCATATTAGTGGATTTCAGAATTTGATTATATACAGGAGGGATTTTCCTTCGAAATGTGTGTTGTTTTCAATATTGTTGAGTGTTGCCCCTGTGCTAAGATTAATGGATCAGTCAAAGGGCAGTGCCACACTAATACCACTAATTGTTCTCTGCTTCTTTTGACCCCATTTAGGATGTAATCCATCAGTTTGAAATTTGTGAGTGATGCCTGCAATCATAAAAAATACAATCAGGAGACAGCTTGACAGTGGGAATCCTATCCTGTCATGGGTCATCTCCTGTGTTATTTTATTTTCAGTCTCCCCATGGACTGTGGTGTTGATGATCAAACCTGAAGTTCTTTGAAGGTGCTTGGGTGATGTTGAGCCTTTGTGATCCCATTCTTTCCCCTGTTCATCCTAATGAAAGGGTTCTGGGAGACCCTACAGTCTTTGCCAGAGAAAGCTCACTCGAAGAGTTGTATGCCTCCAGGGAATTTTTAAATTTTTTTTATTTTTTTTTGAACGTACTCACAATAGAGAAAATCTAGTTCTTGCATTGAGAAAACTTTATCCTTTTATCATACTTACCTAGTTTCTGTCTCTCCTAGAACAAATATGGGACCTTTCAGTGGGGACTGCACTTCTTTCCCTTACTGGATACAACGATTTGTACTCAGGCAGCTCTGGGAAAGGGTGGGATCCCAGGAAAGGAGGACATGGTTCTGGGAAGCCTTACTGCATTGATGAGTAGAAAGGGTCTTGCACAAGAGAGTCATCAGAAAATCCCAATCCTTCTTATGCTGCTTGTGTGCTTTTAGCATTATTACTTTCCTCTGAAAGATTTCTTTTAAGGAAGTTAACCAAATTCAGTGTTTTACTGGAGAGGCAGATTTTAAATTCCGTGTCCTTCTTCCGTATCCTGTCGTGTGAATGTGACTAAACATTTTCTCAGCTTTCCAAACTGTTGCTAAGCACTGAGCGGATGCTCTCCTGGTGCTTTCTGAATCAGTTCTTGATTTTTTAGGGAACTATGCAGAACCTGTGCAAAACCTGTTTGGTGTCTCATGATTTGTACCACTGTGAAAGTGATTAATTGTATTAATTCTAACCTACCAATGAATTTACCTACTTTTGTTCAATTAAATTCTGATGAAATGTATCAGTCTTCCCATCTTAAATAATGGGTGAGCCAATTTTGCTGTGTTTAATTAATCTTCTAGATCACTGAAAAGTATGTTCTATCAGTAGCAGTGTAACTATCAAACTGTGTTTTTTCACTATTAACTATTCTCTGTTCTAATAAAGAATAGTCTATTACCATTTTCTGTTCTTTCTTATCTGGACAGCTTTAATTCAGAGCAAGGTTCCATCTCAACTCCCAGTCCCGCTTCACAGCCTAATTTCTTTATTTCCTACTGAACTGGAAATGCAATCTTTCAGACAAGTTTTTACTTCTCTTTTGTATAGCTCTTACACAATGAGCAGTTAAAGGGTGAAAAGTGAAAACAATCACTTGTTCATTAACACCAACTTGAAATTAATTTCTTCCTTCTTCAGCTAATTCCTCACCCCATCTTGAGCCGATTTTTTTCTGACAAATACACTGTTTCAGAAAACATGCCTGCTGTTCGCTTTGTTTGCCATCACAGCACCTGGAAAGGTAATTTGTACAGTTGTGTCTTTGCAAGCACCAAGACAGTACAGAGGACAGATGAGTCCACCTCAGCATCTAACCAGCAGCAGTATACCCTCATGGGAATGCTGTTTGTTGACAGTAGCACTGGACAACATGGCTTTATTGTTGTGACTGCTTTGCACAGATAGCAATCTTCTCTTCTTCCAGTGTGTGTGCGCGTGCCTTTGCAGATTTTCTTCTGCTCCTTCTAACTTTGCCTGTATGTGCTCCTACTCTATGAAACAGTTGAGTCCTTTAAACATTTGCAGGCATTCTCCATAATGCAGATCTGCACTGTGATACAGGCAGAACTTCTAATTCCTGTAATGAGACAAAAGCAGAAGATACCACACTCCATATCTGATTCAGAGAGCTGGATTTTGCAATCTGTTTTCTGTCTGGGAGTTGTGGTTTTGTTCTTTTCTTCCTTGTCTGTTTCTTTTACCTTGATTCCAAGTGTTGGAGCTGAGGAGAGGAAAAGAAAAGGAAAGAAAAGCCCTTTGCCTTTGCAATGCTGAATGCTGAGCTGGGACTTCATGCTGAGCTGCTTAAGAAGCCATGTGTGCTTGGTGCACTTTGTGCTTCTTTGATAAACTTGGATCATGGATCCCCCAAAACCTGAGTATGTGGTGCTCTGTGCCAAAATAGTGTAAATTTCTCCTGTTTATTCCACAATGGTTATACTGAAGATTTCATAATATAAGCTGTTTTCTTTTTGTTCTATGGCAAAGAACTCCTACAAGCACTGGTAATAACTGTAAAACTACCAGGAATAGTGTGTCGAACATGAAAAATTACCTATAAGTACTCTGATCCCTTAGCACACGTGAGGTAAGACTGCATTCATCACTGCTTAACTGGTTTATATTCCTTGGCTGTGCTTGCTGTAGTAGACAGTGTGTGCCTTGGACTGTTCTTCCTGCTGAGGCCAGCTGGCAGCAGAGTGGTCGGTGCTCCTTTCCTTAAAGTTTTGTACCTTTCTGAGCAGAGAGGCCGTATCCAAACTGTTCATGGGAAACCCAATCCAAGCTAACTCCTAGCCTTTGCTAACTCCTGGGCTGTGTCTGAGTGTTCTGTAGTAGAATATTAGTTAACTTGGGCCAAACTGTTTCAGAGACTTGTTTTAGTGATTTAATACGATTTTAATATGATGATCAGTTACTTGTACTTGGAATCATTCCCTGGCACTGTTTAATTTACTGGCATAAACAGAGCCCTCGTGCCCTGAGATCTTGCTGATTTTAATTTTATGGTAAGTTATTTCTTGAAGTATTTGCACATTTGGATGAGAAATTATATGCTTGAGTTTGAAATATATGTATAAATCTTAATTTAAAGATTTTGTCTGAATTATACACTATCTTGTTTTAGGGTTTAGCATTATTTTTAAAATTAAGTGTAACAGGAACAAATAAGATTTAGTGGGGCTGGAGTTTGTTAGGAGCAGCTTTCTTTTTTTTTCCTGGAAAAAGGAACAACTTGACAGGTTTTGAATCACTTTGTCTTCAAGTTGGTTGGATCTAAACATAAACTCCAACCCCTGCAACTGAAATATAATCATATATGTTTATTTAGCTGATTTTTCTACTCTTTCATCCAAGTTACTATGTTGTGGAAGCTTCCACACAGTTTTGTTGCACCTTGATTAATGGGATACAACATTGTGGCAGTTGGGCAGAAATCATTGCAGGATAACTCACTAAACTACAGGGATAGTGTTGTAGGAACATTTTTCTGGACTGTTCTATGAGGATGGTCCAGCTTGCCTAGAATCTGGATCCTGTAATTGTCCAGATTAAGGACATGGTCTGAACCTAGCATCTTACCTCTGACTCATCTGTATTTTCATCCTGGATTTCTTCCCTATGGGTACCAGCAAGGGTGAGGGAAGACATATCACTCCAGAAAGCAATCAGGTTTTATAAACATTCCCAGGTAGCCCTTGTACCTCCTGAACAGATCTGACTGCATTCAGGTATGTTAAAGCCTAGATTTACAATTGTGTTTCTTTGAGCTGGCCATTCCCATAAGAATTGTGTGGTGCTGATTAAATGATCATCTGGTATTCAATGAAACCTTTTAAACATTGTGTTGGAATACTGTCAGGCTGTCTGGAAGAGATGGAATTGATTATTAACCTACACTCTCAGAGGAGCAGAACAATGTAAGGACCAGAACCTGGAGAGGTGCCAAAATATTGAATGCCTTGGCTAATTCTGAAATACTCTTGAGTAAAGCTAATGTGTCAGTGAGGCTCTAGACTAGAATTGATTTCTGCGGGAATAATTAATCTAAGTGCATTATTATTAATGTGTGGGTTTTTTACATGACTTCCTAATCGTCTGACTCAATATCCATTAAATGTTGATACTAGCATAGCTTATCAGGGGCTTGTATCTGCCATGCTCTGGAGGCGCTGCTGGGGCTTTTCTGGCACAGAAGCTATTCCTTTGCTGCTCATTCACCAGCACTGTTGGTACCACTGTTGGCCCAGAAGGCCAGCCACATCCTGACTGGCATCAAAAGAGGTTGAGGGAGGCTATTCTGCCCCCCTGCTCTGCCCTTTTCAGACCCCAGATGGAATACTGCATCCAGCTCTGGGGTCCCCAGCAGAAGGATGTGGACCTGTTGGAGCAAGTCCAGAGGAGAGTCATGAAGATAATCAGAGGAATTGAGTACCTCTCCCATGAAGACAGTTTGAGAATGCCGGGGTTGTTCAGCCTGGAAAAAAAGAATACAGAGAGACCTCATAGCAGTCTTACAGTACTGAAAGGGGGCTTATAAAAAAGAGAGTGACTTTTAACACAGACAGCGGTGGGACAAGGGGGAATGATTTGAAAATAAAAGGGGAGAGATTTAGATTAAATGTTGGGAATAAGTTCCTTACTGAAAGGGTATGTGAGGCATTGGAACAGGTTTCTCAGAGAAGCTGGGGATGACCTGTCCCTGGAAGTGTTCAAGGCCATGTTGGGTAGGGCCTGGAGCAGCCTGATCTAATGAAAGGTGTCCCTGCTCATGGCATGGTCCCTTCCAACCCAAGCCGGTAAGTTAGAATCCTTCTGCTCTGTCGTTAAATTCAGGAAAGCTTACTTCATCCTGGGTCTGTGGACAAGGATGAAGGCTGTAGAACTTCTGCACAGCAGTTCAGCTTACTGGCAGCTCTGTCTCCAGAGACCTTGAAGGCTCTTGCCCAAAGTTTGCTTACCTGTACTGTCTTTACATAGCCAGCATCCTGCACTAGATGTTACACAAGTTGCCCACTCAGGTGTTTCTTACGTATTATAACTTCATTCAGTCATTGCTCCTTTCATCTACTGGTAGTTGTCACTTCATTATGTTACTCTGGGTGCTGATCTCCAAGCGCAGTTGTTCACTTGTTTGTTAGTTTTGGGTCAATACTTTCACTCAGCTGCAGGCAAACCTTTTTTATTTCCTTCTACCAATCACCCTAATTTCCTCTTGGTTCCAGCTAGTAGCTTTAACGATTGCTGTGCACATGCTCGTCGCTGGTGCAGGGGAGGGCTGGCTGGAGTAGGCACCCTTAGCAAGGTTGCAGGTGAGGCTAGATATGCTAATGGGGGCAGGGCTGCCATTCACAGGACCTTCAGCAGCCTGGAGGAACAAGCTGACAGAAACCTTACCATGAAAGGGCAGATGTGAGTCCTGTATCTGGAGCAGCATAGCGCTGTGCAACACTGTGAGATAGAGAGCAGCTCTGCAGGCAACACCCTGGGAAGAAGTGGAATGAACATCTTCAGTCCAAAGAAAAGAAAAGGATGGTCAGGCATGTTATTGCTGTCTTAACTACCCTCCAGGAGGTAGAAAGGGTAAACCCATGCTCTTTGTACTCTCAGTACAGGGACAAGATAACAGGCACTGAACGGAAGTTGCAGCAAGGGTAATTCTGATCAAGGCCATGACAAAGTTGGTCTTGCTTTGAAGTCAGGAGCTTAAGGCGGACCAGAGTTACCTTTTAACCTAAATTATTCAATGATATGAAGAGTCTTTATGAGTTTCAGATCATTTTGTCTGAAAAAGTGTAATGGAAGCTCACAGGCTGTGAATGTGCAGTCAGAGACTTCTGCATTTGAGACTACTGTTTAAGAGAGGTTGATCTTGTTCATGAAAACCAGACAAATTGCAGCTTGTGGTGCTGTGACTAAATAAAACTGTCTTCTTAACAGGGTTCACACTCCTTTTAGCGCTTTGGATTAATTATATGGCTATTATCCTAATGGAAGTGCCAGAGTAGGTAATTGAAGACATCTTGAAATAAATGAGATAAATGGAAGCAGAAGCAGCATCAGGCTTTAAAGCTCAGAGGAAAACAATTTTTAAAATCACAGAATCGTAGAATAATTTGGGTTGAAAGGGACCTTAAAGATCTTCTAGTTCCAACTCCCCTGCCATGGGCAGGGACACCTTCCACTCAAGCCGGTTGCTCAACGTCCTGTCCAGCCTGACTTTGAACACTTCCAGGGATAGGGCATCCAGCTGTTAAGCTCCCCCAAATACAATAAATTTTACTGTAAATTTTTATTGACCAAACTGGTTTTTTAGGAAAGATTAGAAGAAAAAATTGTGAATCCTTTGCAGCAAAACCCATATTTCTTAGAATGAGTTTGCTGTAGTTTTGTGTGATTTTTGTTGAATTTAAGGGAAACATAGTGAATTATTTTTAACTGAACACTTAATGCCTGAAGTATTTTCAGGACAGATCATTAACTCATATCACTAAAAATCCATGCTGCAGAGCTTCAGTTTTGCATCGCAGATTTGGTGCCTTCACAATTGTTTTTAGTACCAAAGTTATTTTCAAAGTGGAACTGTTTTTTAATTTAATGCTTGTACTAATGTTTCTGGTTCCATAGTTGGTAAAAAAATCAATAAGTTATCTACTGTTATTTCAAGAAGCACAGGTCTGTTGATCCTCATTTAACAAAAGCTGGAAATATGCAGAAAGATATGTGTCAAGTGTGCTGTAAAATATTTAAATTGTGGATTTTAGGAGATGTAGGAGTTGGTGAAAGTTTCAGGAGAATGCCTTTCATAACCACCACTACGGTAATTAATTTTCAGTTTCTCAAGATACTTCATTCTTTTAGATATTCTTAAATCTAAGATCGAGGCAAATATTAATTATATTCCTAGCTCTGTCCCAGTTTATTTTAACTACAAACATAAAGAAAATTTCACAGCTGGTAATTCAGCTAAATTGCATGTAACTCTGAATATCAAGGTCAATTCATGCCCTGCTTCTCTCTCCTCTCTCTTTCTTTTCAGCTCACATCAGAAATAATCAGTAATGACCTGAGATTTAGTACAGTGATGGCAATATCACAGATTCACTGGGGTTTGTTTTGCTGGCTTCAATAATTAAAGGGAATATTATTGTGGTGTGGTTTAAAGGCTTGAAAACCCTAATTTGTCTCATATCCAGAAACATAACCATCATCTTAAATATATTATTGCTGATAGAATTTGTAGTTCTTTCTTATAATACTTTTGGCCCTTGAGACTAATTAATCAAGTCTGAAATGCATGTGCTTAATTTTGGTGAGCCAGAGTGATTTGAAATATATAATTAGCCACTTTGTTGAAGTGTGCGTATTATGGTTCAGTGACTAATTTTCTGGTCAGTGAATCACAACCTTATGTCTCTTTCTCACATTTAAACACTTCAGATTAGGATAGTTCTTGTATTTAAAGCCATTCTATGGATAAAGATCTAATTCATGCTTAAAGTTTTAATAACTGCCTCTGCTTCATGCTTTTCTAAGAGAGTAATATTTATTCATCTCTCTTTAAATTTTAACTTTGTGGCTTCTCTCAATTACAAGTTAGTTATAAGCAGCATGGTATTCTGAAAGTTCATGGAATGTATGTAACATGACAATAGGTTTGATTTAGTTGGTAAAAGCTGTGATTCCTGACAACATAGTATTTATTCCATTTCACAATTTTACAATTCTTTATTTAGAAGAGACATCAGTTGTGGATTGAATGCTTCTAAAATTTTATTTTTAGACACTTTGGAAATGTCTCACTCTAAAGCAGTAAATTGTAGGAAGATAAAACATTCCTTATGTATTTCTGATTTGGAAAACATTTGCTTTAAACTTTGTCATTGCTTGGAGGCTTTTATTAGTGTATCATCTAACAGCTTCAGGTATCACTGAGGAACTTAATTTTGACATGTGATTCCAGCCTTGGAAATCACATCACTGTAAACTGTAAGTGGCTTTGGCATGAGAAGAAAAATTCAATTAATAAGGTTTCACATTTTTACATCCTACCTAAATTTGTTTGTCTGTATGAAAATATAATTACATTACAGTCTAACGTGTCAAAAGCACTGCTAAATAATGAGGAGATATCAGACTTCAGATGCATTACATATTGTCTGTTCTCAGTATTCGGTGTACAAAAATGACTGTATAAAGTATTTTGAGTCCCTCTCCAAGGGAGGAGTATTACCAGGCAGAGGGCCAGAAGGAATACAATATTTGCATCACTTTATGTGGTTCTATAATTTTCCACATTGGTTGATTTCCTTCATGTTTACAAACATGGTGCTCTCTCTCTGCTATGTGTAATATACTCATGCATGATATTGCTTAAAATGTTTGTTTAAAATGCAAGTTATTTTTTCCATTTTTACTTTTAATTTGTTTTTGCACCAGAGGAAACAAACACATAGCAAGTATGGGTTAAATCATTTTTTCTTCATGTAGTAATATCTAAAGTTCATTGTTCCTCCCATTTGAGTCTGAAAACATGACCGGTTCAGTCTTTGTAATACTTGGCTCAAAAATTAAAATTCAGTGGAAACAGGATCTGTCTATGAGTCAGTATACAGAACAGATGAAGTGTAAGGGCCATGAAGAAACATTCTGGTTTTTTCAGACCAAGGTCTTTATCATTATTGAGAACTAATGTCATATTTTGTAACAGTGGGATATAAGTGCCAGACTGTGATCTATTTTGATAAGGATTAAAATGCTGACATTATTATCTTGATTTTGTTCTAGTTTCTTCTGTATTTTCTGTTAATGTTTTTAAGCTAAGATGCTTTCTTAAAAATTATTTTCAGAGCACCTTGTGTCATTATTTCAAAGGGAGTCACTCATTCTCACCTTTCTTATCCTTTTGGCAGTAATTGCTGACTTGGATATTTTGATGATGTTGAAATAATCTCCAAATTGTAGTCCTTTCTGTAGTGCATGACTTCATAGACTCTGAAAAATTGCTTGGTGTAGGAAATGGACCCAAGGTCATCCATTCATGAGAAGCTGGTTACACATGGATGACAAATCCCAAGGGATTTTAACAGTGGTAGGCAGTACTAATGAAAAGACTTTTCATACATGGGATATCATGCACATTTCTGCTGCTCCTTCAAATATTAAATTAAATTCATCCTTTGAGCCAAATGTTGTGGAAACAAATGATTTACCATATGCAGTATCTCAGTGTCACCTTATTGTGCTTTTCAGCCCTACTTAATAGTTCTTTCATCTGTAATTACTGAGTTGTCTTTCTAGCCTTGCTAAGAAAATACTCCTTTATCTTGACATCCTTAAATTTTGCTTTTATTCAGTAGTTTACAGCATGTTGGTCCTGTATAATGGGCATTTATCATTAGTTCTATAGATAGCAATATATCTAATTATGGTTATGCTGCTGCACTGAAAAAAAGTGTTACAGTCCAAACCAATTCTGAGTTTCAGTTGCTGAAAGCAAGATTGGGAAGCAGTCTTGTAAATCTCAATCAAGGAAGAGGCACTTCCCTTGTCTTTTGTTAAGCCAAAGAAATGTGCTCCCAATGTTCAGCAGTAGCTAACAGTGGAGAAAAATGTTCCTTAGCAACAGAAGTTCATGAAATAAAAGAAAAATTTAAATGCAGCTTAAAATTACAGAAATAGCATCTGTCAGATTTAAAAATGTGAAAATAGATTCTCTTTTATAGACAGAAGGAAGACAAATATAAAAGCTCAGAAATAGAAGATACTTTCAAAGTCAAGGTGGAAAAGTTACTCTGGTGCCTGTTCCTTTCACTATAAGCTGCCAGAAGTGCACCTTGTGCTGTTGCTGTGCATCTGTAACACTCTGGTCTAATGCAGCCTCCTGGGAAATACATGGCTCTAATGGGAATGGAAGTGAGGACACTTTTTCAAAAAATTGTCCTGCTCTACGTCTGTGTCTGTAACTACTGAAATTTGGAGGGAAGGCTTTAGTGGTCACTTCTATTTTCCCCCTTCTGTCATGTGACCAGACCTGTTGTGATCTGATCACTCCTAGTCCTGCACACAGTGCCCTTCTGACAAATGTCAACCATAGGACGTATTTGAAACAATCACAGCTCTGTGTCTTTGGAGAAAAAGGCTACCCTGTGTACTAGACACAGCTGAAAACGTAGAACTTTGCTATACAATAGAAGTAATATTTTTTCACTAATGTTTTGTATAGGTTTGTAATTGGACGAGAAAAACCGGGACAAGTGAGTGAGGTTGCGCAGCTGATTAGCCAAACTCTAGAACAAGAACGCCGCCAGAGAGAGCTGCTGGAGCAGCATTATGCACAGTATGATGCAGATGATGATGAGGTAACAGACTGTCTAGCGTTTCACTGTTTGGTATTTCTGAATGTTCCGTTATCTATTCCTAATTCTTTCTTTTTTAATTATCGTTCAGAGGTCAGCTTCTAGACCTCTCCATTACCTTTGCTGCTGATTTTTACAGATTTTGATGATGAATCTTGAAGAACAAAGTTAAAGGAAAGCTTTTCATCATGGATTTAAAGTATTTGTTTTGTTCCAGAAGAGCAAATATTAAATTGGTTGATGCTTCTGTAATCACTGCTCTTCCTCTGAAAGGATATACCTTTCTGAAATAAGGGAATAAAGTTTGTTTGGTTGTGCACTGAAACACTAGATTTTTGTAAAAAAAAAAGGCAAAAGTTGCCTTTTAACTTTTAGAAGGGTTGAGGAAATTTTAGATTTTCTTGGGTTTTTGTGGAAAAATTTATGTTCTTCTCAATTCAGAACGTTTTCTGAGCATTCTGGGTAAGAACCCTCCTTCCCTGTACTGTTTTAATATGCCTAAATGCCAAGATACTTGGAAACATTAATGAGAGAGCCTTATCAGCGACTACTGTTTGTGTTACTTCCTAAATTAGCTGGGTTAAGGTGATTGTTGCAACAGACTGCTTCCATATAGCCCAAGCATGCTGCCACCACTGTGCATCGTCTGGAGTAATGTTATTTGCAATACCAGACTCCATGTATTAGTGTGTTTTCATCCTGGGCCAGATTTTTATTATATTTGTGTAAGGGAGCAATAGACAAGGGGAGATAAAGAATTTCAGTTTAGTTTTTCTTTCTAGAAAAGAACTACTCAATATAAAGTCAGGACACACTTGAATTTTGAAACACACTCTTAAACTAGCAATAGGTCAGAACAATCGGAAATGTCCCAACAGACTAAGTAGAAATCCTGTCTAGCCTCAGTAATGCTTTCACTTACTTTAATTTCCATTGATATTAAAAATATTTTAATATGTTTTGAAATTAATCCTGTCACAGGGACATATTTAACTCTTCTAAATAAAAGCTGTACTCATCAATATACATGCATATGTATGTTTGCCTGTGTGAGACCATGATGGCTAGAAAATCTGTATCTTCTCTGTTTGCCCCTCAAAATATAGAAACATGCAAGTCTTCTAACTTCTGCTTGGTCTAGAATTAAATTCAAGATACATTTCTTGAAGGAGCTCCATTATCTCCTCAAAACCAAAATGGAGAGAACTAGACTTTGGAATAAGAGACTTCTCACAACTCAATGCAGCATATTGGAGATGTCAGGGTTTGAAGACCTGCAATACCATCTTACTGTGAACATTGTCTGGTAGCTTTCATTTAGGCAAAAGAGGTGTGTCCTAAGTGCCTGAGTATCAGATCTTTCTCATGGTGTGTGGGTGTGGGACTGAAGCCAGACCTGTGTGAGTAATTGATACGTTACACCTTTTATCTATAGGATGCACCCACCTGCAGAAAATCTCAAAGGCTTGTGTTCCTTACCTTCATGCACCATACAGGTGGCATTACTTGAGATCTGGCAATAAAGAAAACGTTGTTAAAACCATATAGATAATACTGATCTGGTAGTACTTCAGCCTTCAGTAGGCATTGTTGCTGTGAGAATGCTTATAGTGACACTGTCACCCTCATGGCCATGCAAGTGTTTCTCAGTACAATAGTGAAAGAAGACAGGAATGAGTAGGTATGAATAAGTGTGGTGTCTTGTTGTCCTTGCAATTCAGTGGTTACAAACTCTTTAGTCCTGTTCAGTGCATATATTTTTAACACAAAAATACTAGATTTTTTTTTTTAACTAGAAAACTTTGTGTTTTACTAGAAAACACCAAGTGTTTTCTACTGGTAGAGCCTTTGGATCATAGAAAATAAAATAAGCAAGTTTTTCTCTGATTTTTCCCTAAAAGAGTTAAAGGTTATCTTCTCTTATTGTCCTCTTACTGAGGATGATGACCATCTTTGTGACCATGACGTGCTTTTTGACCATTAGCATTTGCAGTGCAAAGAGGATTTTTGTGCAGTGTATGAGGAAAGGAGGAAGAAGAAAGGAAAAGACATCTACCAAGGGAGATCCAAATGATCTCACCAAATGATCTCTTTTGGAAGGAGAAGGAGTTAGGTACTTCAGTTCTTAGAAACTGCATTGGAATCATTGAAGATTGTACCAATTTCCTCCTTGATGCTATATATATGTATTTGGGACGCGGGTGGTAAACATTCTCAGAATAGTTGCTGGGGTTTAGTTACTAAGTATTCAATGTAGAATGTTTCCTTTCTTAATTAAGAGACTTATCAGAAATAGATTTTATTTGGAACCTGCAGTAATCCTGAGTATTATGTGTTTGGTCACCTGACTGTGCCATACAAGTAAACTCACATAACTTGAACCATTCCCAGACCATTGACATGATGTTAGCTATGATCTAATGCACATTAGCTACAGTTCAAAGACATTTTTGATCACCACAAGCACTTCTGCTCCATTTACTGTCAACTACGAGCATCACTACTTTGAGTTTACCTTGCTCCGTGAGGACAAATATGGCTGGGTTTATGTTGCTGTAAGGCAGACACCACTGCCAGAGCTGCATTCTTTAGCTCTGGTGAGCAGGGCTTCTTTTGGGCAAGAAAATCTCAGTTTACACTGTCTGGATGAATATTTACAAGTGTACAAAAACCTCTGCCCTTTTGAGTGTGTTTCATCAAAGTAATAGTGATTCTGCTGCACGATGTTCAGGAGTATTTGGATTGACAGTGTAAGGAGTTTCTCATTGAGGTGGCACAGAATTACACAGGAGTTGCTCAGTAGAGCTGTCAAACCATCCTATTCATTTTCATACAGTTCTTAAAATATGGTGATATGTATCTCCAGGTATAGTGCTGCATAAATAAACAAGAAAATTATCTTTATTCAACCCTCTGGCAAATTGTGAGGCTTGGAGACTTTACCACAAGGACAGCAATAATTTGTTTCCTGAAGCAGGAAATAAGTGAACTGTGTTTGAGTCCTGGAGTCACTGCACATGACTGTGTTTGCTAGAGCTGGGCAAATCACAGGAAGAGAGTACATGTCAGGTATGTGCAGGTTCTGGTGTTTCATCTTTCTGTGCCACCAGTTGGCTGGATTTCCTCTCTTTTAAAACTTCCGGCAAGCTTCATAGCACAAGGAGCATCTAGGTGTCTTAGAAGGATCCAAGTTCTGTAGAAAAGCAGCATTTTGAGACAGTTTTGATTTCTACCAGCCAGTGGACACTGGACTTGAATTAGATACTAAATTTAGAGACATGTTAGCCCACTGTAACTTCTCATTTCATTGCCTACAGGAATGTTACATGACAGCCATTTCTTGGGAAAGATTCACACTAATACACATAGTGTTTCTGAAATACATATAATTTACTATATAAGTAAAACTGAAGAAAACATAATTTACTATATAAATGCTTTGCATTCCTGCATTTTAGAATCTGCTGTTGCCATTGGCTGCAGGTTGTCACAAGGTCACAGGATGCTTTCAGATGCTCTTCCATTAAAGCTTTTGCATGGAAACACAAAAACCTTGTGCTGAACTAATTAACACTAAAACAAAAGGGATGCTCGCAATGGGGTCCATGCAAAGACTAGCAGGATAAATGTGCAATAGCTCGCAAGGTGTTGTTAAGCTCCCATGAGCCAAGCAGAGCCAACAGTACCAGTTATTTCTTGACTACGACATACAGTAGGCAGTGTTGGTGTTTCCTGGTGAGTCTGTGCTAGCTACTGTAAAGCTGGGAGAGTATGGTGCCTCTAGATAGCCTGTTGCAGAGTTTACTCATCAATAGTTCATCTAACTTCCTAAAGTCCCACATCATTTTAATTTGTTGTATCCTGTCAGAAAGTAAAGCTCAAAGGCTTTGAAGTAGGCACTGTCTTTGTATTTAGTTAACGTGCTACGTATGACCTGAATCTGTATCCTTCACTGAAACCTTTTGAATTCCCTGTGTTAACACAGTGTTCTGTGCACATGAGTCAAATTGTGACATTTCTTGGAATTTTAATTTGAACTTGGTATCTTCTTCATGTTCTACAAAAGTCATATAAAGCAGATGACCTGTTGCCCTGAAGGCTGCATACAGTGATGCAGAATGTAAAAATTAATAACATATTGCAGAATTCTGTTCACTCTCTGGCCAAAGACAAGTGATTTAATGCAAGTGATGTTTTAATATATTTCAATATCATTAATAGTCACATGAATTTTTTTTTTTCATTTTAAATTCTCATTCATCAGGACATTCTGAGAGCAAAGCAACATTAGAACCATTGAAGAAAATCTTGACACACGCAAAAAGAAAAATGTTGCAGTGTGCTTGAATGTCTTAACACCCAGAGAATACATTTTCTAAACGAGCTCTTGCAGGGAGTACATTTTTAACATGATTAATATGACACACTCCTGTAAAAGCAGTGATTAATACTATACCATTATATTTTTCTTTGCTCTTTTGAAAGCATTAAGTATAAGCCATCAAAAAAAAAATCAGATGAAGAGATGGGCTTGAGTTATTTTTATAATTCTTCAAATGGTGTTCCCTGATTGTGGGAGAGTTTCAGCAGGAACAAAAGATGAATCTTGATGAAGCCTTTGTTATGGTGATTAAGGGAAGGCCTGTCTGCATTATCCTGGCTGGTGCTGCTGCTCCTTCTTTCTGCTAGGGAGTGTTAGGCCCATTTCAGGAATTTACAAGGCAGTTAAACAATGCAAGCAACACGTTTTCCCTTTAGAAAGTGGAAAATTGCAGTTCATGTTGATGATTTCATGCTATTAGCTGTGATAGCATATAACAAAATGGAATGACTAATATCAGAAGCTATTGCTTTGGATGGGATAAGCTTAAGCCCTAGGTGCTGCTGAAATGAGAAATAGGGCTTTTGCATGGATGAATTTTGCTCAGCAACATGGAATGAAGAGTGAGATTTTCCTTCAAGAGCATGTAAGTTTTCATTGACTATTGAGTAAAAAAATACTCTAGTTGTCTGCTAAGAAAACAAAATGCATTGCAGGGAACCTCGGGGAGTTAAAGTAGCAACTGTTCCCTTACAGGGCTGTGTTACTTTGAAGTAATACAACTTTTTTCTGTGCCTTGCTGCTTCTTGTAAAATACTGGATTTCCTATTCTCATTTACTCGCACAAGTGTCTGAACAACCTTCTGGTAGTTTCACATGAAACAAAGGTCAGGAGAGATAATTTTTTCAGGGAAAGTATGTTCTGTGTAATTTATGATGTATAGTTTTTTAATTCACACATTAGTTCTTTTGAACCTGTAATTTGGTTTTCATGTGACTATAAGATTAAATTGCTTTCTTCTGAAGATGAAAGCAAAAGTCCCATTTGTTTCTGTATTCTGTAATGTGTTTGTGTCATCCTGCTGTCTTGTTTACCTGAGAAGTGTTTTGCTTTGACAACTGCTTTTTTCATTAATTGAAGCAAAAAATGACTGTACTCATTGACACTTACTATGTACAATTTGAGGCAAGACTTTCTTTTGTGTTCATTTTTAGTCGGCTGATGTTCCTCTTCAAACACTCTGGCTCCTGAGGCCAGTAGACTATTGCCCGCTCTTTAATTTTTCCCCAGTAATTTAGTCCTTCATGTATGTTAATTTTTCTTTTTGTATTCGGTACTTCTTTTCATTTTAAGTCTTTGGAGATACCTGTTTTAACTAAATTCATCTGTCTTATTCTTTTGCTGGAACTGATAAATGTGATGCGGATTTTCCATTAAATTAACACATTGCTTTAAAATGCACATATAGCTGAGTTGCATCTGGATTTTTGTACATAAACAGGGTGTGAGTTTGCTGGTTATTGATCCTGTTTCTGCCTCCTCTTTGCATCCATCAGAGATTTCCTTGCCATTGCTGATGGACATGCCAAGATGTTTTTTTTTAATTTAGAAGTTATAGTTGTGGATTACCTTATAGATTTTTCAGGGATAATGACTGCAGAATTGACAGTACATGGACTGTTAGTATTTTGTCCTCACAGTAATTTCATTGAAGTCTTGTTGGGATTTTAAGAGTTAGTCGTTTGGCTTCTGGTTGCCCTCATGGTATCTGAAGGTAGTGTTATGCTCCTGAAAAAAGCCAGGGGAGCTAGTAGCCAAATTTCTGTTTACAGAGGAACGGCAGATAGCCATGGGGAATAAAATAGAAGTTACTACAGGTATAGTGTAACAGAAGATTTTGTGTGTGTGTGTGAGCTCTAGACATACAGAATAATTAATTACAGGTGTTTTGTTTAGCTGTAATGTTTACATGCTTGAAGCGTCCAGTGAGATGGAATATTTCAATTTTTGCTTATGTTTTAAATTAAAAAAAAGAAGCAAAACCAGCTGTTAGCCTTTTTGTTGAAGACTACTGAGATTCTTAGTTATATGTTCTTAGCTATATGTTCTTTATATACTTATATATGAAGTATATAAAATAAATGGATAATGTTTACAGAGGCAGAGGTAGTTTACCTGAAAAGTACCTCACTTTACAGTGATATTTAAACTATGAATGGCTCGTGTATGTTGGTGACCTGCCTTCTTTTCAGTAGTTCTTTTACTGTCAGAAAATTTTTCTGAATCAAGTTATGTCTTCTATGTGTTTTGGCTTTCTTTATTTTTTTAAAATGTTAGTGTGTTTGTTTTTTTTTTTTAAGAAGAATATAGATTTTTCATCATCTTTAGAGGACCTTCCTAACTCTAACTATTCTATGATTCTACTGGCTATTTATCCAAGAAATGGTAATATTTTATTGCAGGTATATCACCCTGTATCTTTTCTGTCTGTGTGTACTTGTGCACCCAGATTTAACACGCTTCCATGCTCTGCTTTTTAGTTGAGAGAAATTCACATAAGCCTAAACAAAATCTGGGAAACTAAAATAAGGTAGGAAGCTGGGATTTGGACATTTGAGTTCTTACCTGTTTTTTGAAAAGTCCTTTTATAAAAAGAAAAAAAATTACAGTAATAGATAATTTCATATTGGGAATATATTTCTGATAATAGTATTCTGTTTCTTCATCTCAGGAACTGAAAGCTCGTGAACAAAAACTTGAGTAGTTCTGTCAAAATTTTGATGGTGTTACTGTATAAACATAAGCACTTCACCCCCACCCTTCCTCTTCCATGTATTTATTGAGTCACAAGCTTTATAAATCCAGATGTGGCCCTGAGGGAGGTGTTTGCTTTATAATGTGTTTGCATAATCATTTGCACAGCCAGCAGACAATTTGTGGTCTGTAGGCAATGTGCTTCTGCTTCCAGAGGGAGCCCCACAGAAGCAAAGTGGTACCATCCACCTTAGGTGTGGGGAGAGATGAGCACAGGCATATGTGCAAAAGATGGTCTAGGCAACTGGGGGCTCAATATTGCAGGCTTTTTCTTTTCATTATTGTAGTTTTGTTTTATCTTGTTTGCTCTTGAGATACTGATTGCAGCTTATGATTTTTTAAAAATTCTGTTTTGTCAGCAAAATGCACACATCTCATGGTTTACCAGCACAAAAAACACCCACTTTTTCTGCTTAAAACTAGCTCAAAGCAGCTCCTTATTCAGGGTGAAAATTGAGTAAACTCTGACTTCAGTCTCTGAACTCGTCTCTGACACTAGGTTTCTTTGTCCTGCTGTTGTCCTTCTATGTGGGTGTGACTTCTCTATCATTAATTTGTTTATAAAGAACAAACCAAGGAATTTTCAAATTCAACATGGAATATCACTGGAGAATTACTTCCTCCAGCTGACTTTACAGAAGACGAGTCAAGATTCTGTTGGTCATATTTTGCTTTTATTTCTTTTTTGAAAAGATTTCTTGTTAAATCTGAAATAAATCTGGAGAGTTCTTCCTATGGAAAAGATGTCTCTCTTGGAAAATGAAACCATTGAAATACAGAACCAGTAATACCTGATAACTAAGTTCTTAGTGCTTAAGACACTGTTTTCTCTCTTAGTCTCCTGAAAAATACTACTGTGGAGTTGTACTTTTTTTGGTGGAATTCAAAAGTACTGAGGTTATAGCTAAAGAAAAAGGTAACCTTTTTTGTATGCAGAATGCTGTGTTTGTACAGTAGCTTAATTACTCTTTGAACAATCTCTGCCTAATTAGAGGATAACTGGAATTTCTTAAATGCTATAAAATTAAGACAGGGGAATATGCTACAGATGAAGAAGATGAAGACATGGGACCTGTCCTTCCTGGAGGTGACATGGCTATTGAAGTGTTTGATCTCCCTGAAAATGATGACATGTTCTCCCCTAGTGATGTGGACACCAGCAAACTTGCTCATAAATTCAAAGAGGTAAGTTATAGATCAGAAAATACTTAGGAAATACCTCACCACATTAAGCTTACTTTTTCTCTTGAAAACTAGACCTGACTTCTAGCTGTTTGTATGTCAGTACTTTTGAATGATTCAAAAATTTCCACTTAAAAGTGGTACTTTTCTTCAGAGTTGTTTTGGAATGAGCTTTCAGGTGACTGTTGTATTGGTGGTGGATATTTTATGAATAAACTTTTCAATACAGAAGTTATTATGTTGCAGCACTTAGTTTGACCAGGAAGACAAAGTGCAAGTTAGTTCATTACTAGCAGATTGCTGAGTTTTGGGTTTGTTTTTTTTTTTTTTTCCTTTGGTTTATCAGTTAGTTGGCTGATTTTGGTTTTTGTAAGATTCCAATAAAAGATGATCATGGAAACCAAACAGCAGATGTTATATTTCAGTGAAAAGGGACATGTGGGTCTTATCCTGCACCATTATGCAGTAACTCATCAGTGTACAGCAGTGTCTTACGTTTAGTCCTGTGTTTAGAAAGATGCTGTACTGGGGAAGCAGGCATATTTCAAGCTGGTATTTTACCAAACTCTATGGTTACAGAATTTGTATAGCATCCACCTGTAATAAATTGGCTTGAGTCAATGGTGTTCATTGTGGTAATTGAATTCCTACAACTTCACATATCAAAGTACTGAGAGACATTTTTTCTGTGTTTTAGGCTGTGCTTTTGGTGTGGCTTCTTTTGAGCTTTCCTGCATTCTGATGCAAATAAAGCTAGGAAACAATGTATTTATCTAAGCTCACAGTAATGAGCTGAGTGATTGCAATGAAGAACTTTTTGTTTTTAAATACAGCAAGATGGAAGGGTTGAAAGCCAGAACCTCACAGGAAATTCGAGTAGCAGAACCTGGGCCCACAAATGAGTTTTAGAATACCAAGACTCCCTTTTTATCATTCTCCACTTGTCTTCTCCCCTTCCCTCCACTCAAACCAGATATTTTATCTTCTATAAATAAGTTGTTACTACTCTCTAGTGAGAGAAGTGTATGGAATGTAAGTGAGCAACCGGTCTTTCTGCTGATACCCTTTTCAGCCTGTGGGTGCCTATTGTTATCATGACTTGCTGAGAGTTTTTTACTTTACTTAAATTATAATTTTCTCCCTCCATTTTTAAAGTGTCAGGCTCTTACACAAACTGGCAGAACAGTTTGCTTCATTTTCTAATACTTTGCATCACACATGGTAATACTTTCTCAAAGCAGTGGGAAGATGCTTCCATTCTGTGTGTGCCAGCAAGTGTGCCAAGGCTGTGCAAACCACAGATACAGTGATGGGCAAGACCTTTGAATACAAGTAAAACTATGTTTCAATAGGGTTTCCATTAACTCCAGCCATTGCCATACTTGAGCTTGTCCAAACTGATTTGAAGCTTTTTACCGACCTGTGTGATAGAACAGCCTCAAAACACTATAGAAGAGACCAGATGAAGGTACTTTGGGATCCTCCTGTGTAAGTGCAGATGAGATTCTGAGAAGAAAACATTAAATGCTCCTGCACAAGAGCAGGCTCTTTCTGAGTAGCCCACGCAGTTACCACTGTCACGAGCATGCCACTTTTGTTTCACTGATTGTATTTAACAGTACACAGCTGCATTTTGTTGGCTGATGCAGAGTGAGTACATGTATTTTTCTTGGTATTTGCCCTGAATTCTTTGAACACTAGAGGACTTGTTCATGATCACGCTGCACAAGCCCACACAGTATTTTCTGGAAGAGTATTTAAAGAACAACTGTTCGTTCTTGTTCTTACTCCAGAGATTAATGGAAGTATTAAACAAGTGGGTAGGACATAATCTTTAAGCATAATAGTTTGACCTAATTAGTTGAATTCAGTCCTTGCAATGAAAAATGTGCTCACATGCTCTGAGAGCACTCCTGTTTGAAATGCCTTGCTTTTGGAATGACAGTCAGAAGAGAGATGGGCATTCCTGGGTGAATCATTGTACTTCTGCAAATCTTGTTTTCCTGGCTTTAGAGCAGAAGAAATAGGACTGATTTTTTCTTAACTGTTTTGAGAGAGCTAGAAACTTTATTTTAGCTGTGATGACTGAAGAGATACAAGATCTATAGGGAGAAGGGACATCTTATGTAAGAATTTGTTATTATATTTCATGTTGTAAATATATGAAAAATGGATTATCACTATATGTAAAAAATATATAATGATTATGTAAAAATTGTCATGGAGATTGTTTGATCCTATTGCATACTTCCCTTCCCGGTGTATTTGGGACATTTTAACATTTGCTAGCTTTTCATCCCATTCTACACCTTGCAGTCTTACAGTAATTCAATCCATTTTTACTCTAAAAGTTATTTTTTATAACAAGTTTTAGTGTTTTGAAGAAAATTAATCAGATTTTCAAGACATATTTGAATACAAAATGTGCCAAAAATCACTCCAAATGTCCTTGTTAAAATGAAGCCGTCACAATTTTATATTGACTTAAAAAACACAAAAATACAAAATAGTATCTGCCAAGAATTTGTCCGGCATTATATAGAACATGGAATAAAGATTTCTGATCCCCTTTTAGTAAACTTACTTAAAAAAATTTAGCTATGGAGTCCAAATTTGCTTGCCAAACAATTGACCTTCCATGTTGATTAGTCTAACGTATAAATGTGTTAGTATTTGTCATCTATTCTGCAAGCATAATTAGTTCTTGGAAAAAAAAGGTACATATCCAGCTACACATTTGTCTGTTCAGCAGAAAAGTGTCTTTTTGTTTCTGCCTCAGTGGGATCTGCTGTACCATGTACTGATTCAATGATACAACTGGGTGCTCAGTATTTATTTTTTTACTTAATAACAGAGAGCATGAAAATAACTGTTAAAGCCATCTGTACTTGAGCAGACTGTCATTTATGCAACAATTTGGAATTTATTTGTATGTAATAATAAGCTCTTTAAGTGCTCCTTATGGATTTGTGGGGGCTTAGAAGAGATGGGAGGGGACTATCAGCAGGTAGCCTAAGGCTTTGAGTCTAAGCCTTTTGGTGTCATTATTAAATCTGCAAAGGGCAGATTCTAGCTCATCCATTTCCCCCCTGATTTTATCTCATCCCAGAACAATGAGGTAGCAGAACTAAGCAAAGGGCTGGGCATTTTGTAAACACCATAATGTTTTGAGATGGTTCTTTGGTAATTTTTCACTACTAACAGGAATGGAATGAGAAAAAGCAGTTCTCAGTCTCTGAAACTTGCAGATCGGAGACTGGATTGAGTGAGCTCAAAAATTGCAAGTAGCCTCTTGCAGATGCTAAATAAAATATCTCCTTAGTTTCCTTTAATACGTATAACTATGGAAAGGTTACACGTCCTTCTCAGCTTCCTGGCCTACTGAGTGCAGTAGCTTCACTGTCCACTCCTTGTCCTTAACACCAGCTTCAGGGCTACTGAGTGCTCCATTTCCAGCTGCATTGGCATCTCTTCATGCTGGACCAGTAGCCCTGCTCTCCTGTGGCTCTTCCTCGGGAGCCCAGTGTGATCCATGAGTCAGCTGCATGCACCTGGTATGCCTCCACATCTTGGATTTCGGCAAGCTGTTATAGTCAGTGCCTGGTTTCATTTGAAATGAAATCTCATATCTGCTCTTATTGAGCATATGAAGATTCATAACACTTTTCAGTGCAAAGTCAAAAAGTGAGTGTAAGTGACATACAATCTTGGGGACTAGAAGTGCTTACAGCCTTCTGTGGAGACAGCAATCAAGAAATGAATGTTGGAAAGAAGATTCCTAAACTGTTCCTCAGATGACACTGGTTGAGTCAGTGTTTCCTTTATTCTACCCAGTTAGATCAATTAAGGCTGGTTTGCAAACCAAACTGCATCTGAGAGTGTGCATTTCCTATGCCACAAGAAGGACATTCAAGAGCTTCATGAAAAGGGAATTTCTAAATAAGCTCAGCCTTTCTTAGAAATACTTGTACTGATCAGCTCTGTGATATCTCCTGTTATTTTGAAAATTATTCCTCTCTTCCAGAAGAATTTCTCCTTTGAATTATTTGCACGTGTTTTTTACTAACAACTACGTCTTCAAGAATGTAGCCATTGCTTCATCAGAGATGATGGTTTCTGGTTCAGTACAACACCTTCACAAACTCCATTAGCTCAACACAAACTATTCCCTAAAGCTCACATTAGTCTTGTAAGAGAAGTAACCCTTGTGTAAAACATGCTTTTCCGTGACTATTCCTTCTATTCATAAATAATGGACAACACTCCACTGCAGTGCCAGCTCAGACTGTTAATTGAGTTTTTGCCCTTGCCCTCAACTCCATACCCAACACAAACGAGTCACTCAGTTTAAGGTTTTGGTACCTGTCAGAAGTTTGTCCTTGCTGCCTACTTTAAATAATGCAGCAGCAGGGACTGGGGTGCAGGTCGGTATTGGGTACAGAGGCATGATAATTTTCATTTGGATTAAGGTTATGCTGTTGGAGCTGTGGTACAATTCATACTTCAGAGTATTCTTGGAGCCTGTGAATAGCAGATTTTTGGGGTAAAATTAAAAATGTTTCAGGCCATTGCCTACTACACTCAAAACAGTGACTATTCCCTCCACAGGATCAGACTATTGGAGGTTAGTACAAAAGAAATCCCCTGTTAAGTGTGGATTAAGGCAGGTGGATGCTGGGTCCTCTCCACCAGCCCTTTCACTGTCCAGATCCACTGTTGGGGCACGCTGCTTCATGATGTAGCTACAACCTTTAGCACACTGGCTGTTAATCTGCTTGCAGTCATTTTGTGTGCTTGAATGCTGTTGCTGTTATTTACAGTTTGCCTGTGTAACTGCTCTCAACTGAGATTAGGTAGCTTGATCAGAATAACTCTGGCTAATGGTGGAGAAATTTACCTTTTTTTCTTGCATGAAATAAATGTGTGGAATCTTCCCTCAAGGTTTTCCTGAGTTCTTGAGTTGTTAAATCACTTATTTCCATATTTGCTTTTTTGTAACATGCCTGCTTTAATCAATGCAGTGGGACTTTCCAACAGCACTGGGACGTATTTCACATTCACATCAGAGGAGAGCAAAGCCCAGCAGGATAGTATTATTTTTTTTTAAGCATAAGACATTTGGTTTTGCTAAACAGATTGGATGTTCTGATTTGAAATTATGAGTGGTTAAACGGCGTCCTATCTTTAATTAGGTTGCACAGACTGAGTCATTTTGCAAGCTAGACATTTTAATTTACAATCTACTGCACTGCAGCACTCTTCGGGGCCTTCTGCTATGTAATAAGGTATTCAACTTGCAGCACAGGCTTTAAAAATACAGGAGTACTCTCTGTGATTTCACTTGTTTATTTTATATTTTCAATTCTAGTTGCAAATCAAACATGCAGTTACAGAAGCTGAAATTCAGAAGCTGAAGACGAAGGTAAGAATTGATATACGGTTGATACATATAATACAGTTTTCTTCATGCAAAGTCAAATCTGAAGACGTATCTTTATGTGGGTGGAGAAGTCAACATCTTATAAAAGGCTGATTAAGAGGCACAGTGGCTCAGCTAAATCTTGTCTTCTATATTCAAAGTTTTCAAGTAAAATCTTAAGTGCTGCTATTAAGAGAAACTTCCAACTTTTGTAGCTTCAATTAAACATACATTTTGAGGAGTATCATAATGACTAAATGGCAGATTTCTAGTTTTAAAATTCTAATGCATTTTCTCAGGTTTTAAAATTTTATTTGGATTGAATATTCAAGTTCAAGTTAGTAGTTGTTTTATTTACCAGTGATGTTAAAGTATCATGTTTATGCTACTTTTCTGCTTTTTGACATCTTAAAAAAACCTGACTTGTTTAAAGGTATTGAATAGAAATTATTTTTTATATACAGAAGAAAAAATGTTGTTGTATGTTGTTGCCATTCTCTTCAAAAGATACTCTAGAAAGGAAAAATATTACCAGTTTAAAAGAAAACATTATCTCACAATCAGTTGCTAGTTATGAGATTGAATTTGCTATAGCAATAAAAATGAATTGGGTTTTTTTGTACTAGGGTAACCTTTATGAGAACTCAAGTGATAATTCAGTTGTTCAGTAATATTAGGTTTTATAATGACTTTCTGCTCTTTGAGTCGAATTCATTATAAGGGAAATAAAGAGAAAGATCAAATTGAACTTCAGAAAAAGATTTTAGATTATTATTTCTTTTTAACAGCATTTGCACTCACTATGTGTGTTTTGCATAGTGTTTATCAAGTCTGCATAAATTATTGGTAAAACAAATTTAAAGTGCACCTGTTTTCTGTAAGGACGATTTTTGTTGTAGTCTTTCAGTTCAGAAAGTCAGAAACCTTTTCCTCCTCTGCTTTCCAGTTCCAGTCTAGCAATTGGAGCTACACAGTTGATCCCTTGGGATTGTGCCAAGCCACATTGACTTGATGGCAACAATGCATGGGTGTAAACATTCATCTGTGCAAATCCATTTGTGAGATTGGGGTTAATGTGCCTTTTCATGTTGGACCTCTTTACCTTGTTTTCAATAGAGCTGAAGAAAATGACTAGTTTAGGTATATTACTAATAAAACTGCAAACATGTTTTTGGGGTTTTTTTGTATCATCCATGATGCTAGCAAAACTGCTTAGAGCAAATTAAACTATCTTGATAAATAAAAAGGGGTGTTAAGGCATTTTTTGTACTCTGTAAATTCTGGGAGCTAAAATACACAAGCTGCTGAAGAACCCTACCCTTATCCAGCACCAAACACTGAAGCCTCCAGGTATCTTCAGCTAGGACAATGGATATCAAATTCCTCCTTCCCAAAATAAGAAAAGTAATTGTTTTCTGAGAGTGTATGAATGCATTATAGCTAGCACCTGAGCCACATGCATAGAGCAAAATGCACCCCCAGTGCTGACTGATTAACCCTGCACTTTGCCTGAGTACTCCACTATTGACAATTTTAAATGTTGGTCAGTCAAATAGGTTGCTATCACCTAGAGAGGCATAGAGGCTGCACTGGACCACAGAGCAAAAGCTCTGCTTGGTTTTATGAGGAAGAATAATGTAGGTATCAGCCTGTTTTCTTTGTCCTGGAACACTCTTTTCACTACTAGCATATTACTGTTGTAGTTACTAATTCACCGGTTTTCACTATTCATGTTGCTTGAATTAATCCTAAACTATTAGGCTGCACTTTGCAGCTTTCTATGGACTGTATCTCCACTCCTTTGTTCAGCTGCAGGCTGCTGAGAATGAGAAAGTGAGGTGGGAATTGGAGAAGACCCAACTCCAGCAGAACATTGAGGAGAATAAGGAAAGGATGATGAAATTAGAGAGTTATTGGATTGAGGCGCAAACCCTGTGTCACACGGTGAACGAGCATCTCAAGGAGACGCAAAGCCAGTATCAGGCTCTGGAGAAGAAATATAACAAGGCAAAGAAATTAATCAAGGATTTTCAGCAAAAGTAAGCAGCCACACCAGGCTCAGCAAATGACTTAGTGGCCAGATAGGAAACATGTATGTGATGTATTTTGAATTATGAAACTCACTTGTAAACACTTGCAAGGTAAACACTATTTTCCACCTTTTTTTTTTCCATGAAAAACATGGACTCTTTATTATGGAAAAATGTTACTAGTGTTCAAGCTGTAGTCATACTGTAACTAAATAAAGACTTGGTGTGTAGTATTCTAGGTTGGAACGTTTCAGAATTACTAGACAACTCAATGTGATTACAAACAACAAAGAGTAATCATAGTAAAGCATTTGATTAGCAAGGTTTGCGGTAATTTATATTGGTATTGTGTCAGCTGGATTCACTCCTGCTATGTATTAATGTGACATCAAAAAAAAAAATATTTTGTTATATTTTACCTTTAATTTTTCTTCTTCTTGTAGATACCAAGAATGTTTGAGCTGAGTTGAGCAAATTGATGATTACCTGGCCCCCTCTGTTTCATGTGGTCCCTTCTCCCTGATGGCTAGCAAGAATAATAGTATCTTACATTTCTGTAACAGCTTCCATTCCTCAAATTACTTTTTTTTTTCCAGCAACTTTTTCATTTTCTGCTGAAATATACTCATTTAAAGAAGAAAATTCAAAAGCATACCGCAATGGCAAATGACAACTGGGACTGCAAAAATTAATATCCTATCCCATTAAAAAAGGGGTTAGATTGTCAAAATGTCATTACCCATACTGTAATTTCAGGAGTGTTCCAGAACTAGGTTATATCTTACATGCTTTCTAAATGTCTTTGATATTCAAAATAAAAAGAGAGAGAAAGTCACTGGAATGAGTCTGGATGGCCTTTCTGTTGTTACTCAGTTTTATATGAGTAAAAGATCCAGTTGGTTGTTTTCTAACTATCTTAGACTTCTAACCTGACCTAAATTTTCTTATAGTTTACTAGAAAATTTGACTTGTACCCAAAAACTTGAAGGTGTCCTTTCTGTGAAGGAGTACAGTCATGCTCTAGTAAAACAGAGATTTTACTCCATTTCCTGTAACAGAGAACAGCATAAAGGAAGATAATGTTGGCTTTGTGGTAATTACAGTTTATGAAAAAAATTGCTGTAACTGTTTTTATGATTAATTAGAACGGAGACTTTTTTTCCAGATAAATTGCTTTTACCGTTTTTATATCATCACCTGGCATATTCACTTAGACTAATTGCTTAGGGTTTTGTCCTGATTGTGGTTTCATAGTCCTTATTAAGTAAGTAGTAAATTATTTGTTAAAGACAGATTTCTTCTCATGCATAGCTTAAGATTTATCAAAACATTTTATTTTCTGTTTGAATCTGATTGCTTTGATGACAGCAAATACGTCTTTATTTTTCCCTAAGAGAACTTGACTTCATCAAACGGCAGGAAGCTGAACGAAAGAAAATCGAAGATTTGGAGAAAGCACACCTTGTAGAGGTTCAAGGCTTACAAGCTCGTGTGAGTAGCATTTACTCTTGTATTTGAAGAATGAGATAATTCTCTATGGTATCCTGGAAAAATAGCATATGTAACGGGGAAGGTGTACTGGGGTATGTGTTATAGGTAATACTGTGTTGTATTTCTTTCAGATACAAGACTTGGAAGCAGAAGTTTTCAGGCTAATGAAGCAAAATGGGAGCCAGGTTAACAACAACAACAACATTTTTGAAAGGCAGACGTCTTTCGGAGAAGTTTCTAGAGGAGATCCAGTGGAAAATCTAGATACCAAGCAAGTGACCTGCCTGGATGGCTTAAATCAAGGTTTGTTTGAACCAAAGCATAACTCCTGTGAATCATAGAATGGTTTGGGTTGGAAGGACCTTAAAGATGACCTAGGCCCAACCCAGCTGCCACGTACAGGGACATTGCCACTGGATCAGGTTGTCCAACCTGGCCATGAACACTGCCAAGGATGGGACATCCACAATGTCCCTGGGCAACCTGTTTCAATATCTCACTGTCCTCACAGTAAAGAATTACTTCCTAAAATCTAACCTAAATTTCCCGTCTTTTGATTTGTACCCATTACTCCTTGTCCTTTCACTACAGTTCCTGACAAAGAGTCTCACTTCAGCTTCCCAGTACGCCCCCTTCTCATACTGGAAGGTTGCTATGAAGTCTCCATGTGACCTTCTCTTCTCCAGGCTGAACAGCCCAAACTTTTCTCAGCCTGTCTTCGTAGAGGAGTCCTCATAACAACCTTGTGGTCCTCTCCTGGGCTGAATCCAACAGTTCCATGTCTTTCTTACATTGAGAGCCCCAGAGCTGGACACAGCACTCCAGGTGGGGTCTTAAAAGAGCAGAGTAGAGGGGCAGAATCACCTCCCTCAACCTGCTGCCCACACTTCTTTTGATGCAGCCCCGGATTCCATTGGCTTTCTGGGCTACAAGAGCACACTGCCAGCTCATGTTGAGTTTTTCATCAACCATTTACCCCAAGTCCTTCTCTGCAGAGCTGCTCTCAGTCACTTCTCTGCCCAACCTGCAGGTGTGCCTGCCGTGATCCAGGTGTGGACCCTGTATGTATGTAAACAGTATGGTAGGATTTTTAAGAAACAATTAGTAATGCCAGGATGGTGGTATTTTTTCAAAATTCAGTATCTAATGAGAGCTGTATCAGTGTTCTACCTAATAATGCAAATACAGGGTCCCAGAATAGTTGTACAATGTATATTCTAAAAGAAATTTAAGTGACTAAGTGCTAATATAGCAAAAATCATTATTGATTGCTGTCATTAAAGCTTTCAGTGGGATGCCATCAACATTTAGGTTTAATTCAATGCTTTTGGTATGTTAAAAAAGGAGGAGGAAATTGTTTTCTCCTGTGTTCCTAAATCTGTCCTTAATTACCCAACCACCAAAGATCAAACAGGAGCAAAGTTACCAGAATAAGAAAAGCAATGTTAAATCTATCATTTTTACTGGTTCTCTGCAGATTTTAATCCCACCTTGATACAGACATCAGAAGGAATCTTGTAGGTGGTACTCACCTACATCTCAGAATGAAACCCTTTGTGAATAAAATGCAAATTCTTTACTAGCACATTAATTAAAAAACTTACTCAGCTATAGCACAGCCTGATTTACAACGTAAGATTTGTAAGACTTTGTTCTCCATTACCAAAGAGACAAAACAATTTGTGCCAACAGTGAGATCTGGGTAGGTGCTGTCAGCAGGGTGGCTGTACCCCTTACGTGTTTCCCGTAGAAAAGATAATTCTCATGTTTCAGGCTGCGCCCATGAAAACATAGAGGTAACTTCCACAGCCTTAGTTAAAGTTCTGTTATTGCAAGTGACTTCTCACTGTTGAAGGATATGTAGAATTAAAACCAAATTAGGCCCACAGCCTTCGAAAAAAAATTTTTGGTGCAAGGGCAATCCTTATTCTGTATTTAGTAACATTTTGAAATCACATTTTGGAGGTGTTGGGATTTTGACAAGGGAGCACCTAATTTTGTTCCTATAAAATATAGAGTTATTTATTTTTCTGATGAAGGAAATGCAGTACATTGTGAAATAAATTAATTTCTAGCAGCCATAGAGGTGTTTTATTAAAATTGATATTTTATCAGTCATTTCATGTGTGGACCCAAGCAATATGAATTACGTTTTTAATAAATATAAAAAACAGCTAGTCCTGCTGAAGTGGTATTAAGTGATATGCAGAGTTGGTGGAATTGGTTTCCACAAATCTTCACAGAGCTCTTTTCTATCAAATGTCGTACGGAAATCTCTGAAGTACAGGAAAGCACTCAGGTTGACAAGTCTGTGTTTCTGCTGAGACTCATTAAAAATATAAAACATTTAATACTTAGCAGTGCTGTTAACACAAAACCTTTCAGTAGTTTGTGCCAGGAAAGTGTGTTTTCTTCACCTGACTCACAAAAATCATGTTTACTGTTGTAACAATGTCAGCATGCATCTGTGGCTCAAGAGCTGCAATCCAGGAATTTCTACATGTGAAAAAAAGAAAAATCATAACATTCTAAGAATTTGACAATTCTTTGTATAGCATTAAAATTCTGTATGTCAGTGCTTCAAAATTATATTTTCCAATGGATGTGTTTGC
Source organism: Scytalopus superciliaris (assembly GCA_013400415.1). Taxonomy (NCBI): domain Eukaryota; kingdom Metazoa; phylum Chordata; class Aves; order Passeriformes; family Rhinocryptidae; genus Scytalopus; species Scytalopus superciliaris. Next base: position 278,509 of record VXBX01003167.1, on the reverse strand, counting down.
ATGAAAGTTTTCAAAGAGCTGCCTTTTTTCATTGCAGAAAAGTTCTCCTGGAGAAATGTTGCCAGTGTTAATTACTTCTGAGCATTATAATAGATGATCTGTGAATTTAAATGTCCAAGTTTAACCACCTGAATACAAACACAAATTATTTGCTAGGAAAAACAGATAATCAGCAGTGATTTTTTGAAAGCAGAAGCAGCATAATTAGACTTTAGATTCCAGGCTGGATTTGTGTTTTAAGAGATCCCTAAATGCGCTTTAGCACTCTTTGACTTCTGTATACCTTTTCCAGTGAATTCTGTATCACTCCCTGAAATCTGTATCAGACTGTAATGTTGTGATATTTGCTCTGCAGACAAAAAGCCTAGCTGTCCATATCATTCTTGATTAAATCTTTTAAGAAAAGGGCTTACCATCAACCCATGGATGTTTGCAGAGGAGCTATAAAGGGTGAGGGAGATGTCCACGATGTTTTGGAGGGCAAACAGAGTCCTTCTGGGTTCTGCATGTTGTGCATGCTGCCTTTGTGACCTTCACATTGGTGCTCCAGTCTCTTTTCTGGCTCTTGTTTGGTGAGTGTAACACATGCTCCTTGATCAAGCCTCTGCAGTAGGTTCCTGGGGTAGGACTGCATGTACACAGCTACATCCCATAATTTTTGTTCAGAGTTTGCAGGTCTGTCTTCCCTCAAAAAATTAGGTTATCTAAAAAATGTAATATTTTAATTAAAATTATATCAAGTATAGTTTTGCTTCAGTGTGATCTGGGGTGTTTATTACATTCTTGCATGCTAACAGACTTGGGAAGAAGTAATGGATGCAACTTGATGGCTGCAAGTGTTGAAGCCTTATCCTTCCTAACACTGACAGTGCTCTGGCCATGTCAGTATCCTGACAGACTCCGATTCCTCAGGCTGTAACATAACCTCATACTGAGCCTAAGGGGCTGCCAGTAACATCAGTGGAAGTTAGAGAAAATCAAAAGCATTATGGCCCACAGATTTCTTCCTTTGCTTTTCCAGGGAATACTAGAAACCTGAGGATTGTGTTTCTCTGACAAATACATGATTTATTCTGAGAATCCAGAAACATACATAAAGTGCATTGTAGCTTTCTGGTTTAGTGGTCATGAGCTGTACCTGCAGTAGAGAATCAAGGTATTTACTGGAAGGAGTCAGTGGTTTGAAATCTAAACAGTTCAGTGCTGAGGTCATCTTTGACAGTATTTATTCATCTCTGTGCAAGTGCCCATTCAAGCCACTTTGTGGCTGTACTTTCTGGGTGCCTTTGGATACCCAGGGATGCATCAGTTCTCAGAAGGGGATTTTCAAGTCTCTCAGCCTGTATAAGGGGAAAACTGTGGGAGAACAGGTGAGCTCTTTCCTACTGCACAGTGGCATTGAAATAATTCAGATGAAAGACCATTGGAGTCAAGTGGTTGAACATCTGATGAAAGAAAGTCTAATTACATTGTCTCTGAGTACAAAATAAAACCTATTGATGACTTTTATGTGAGAGATGAACAGGCTTCCTAGTGGGCTGGGAGATTCCTAGAGAAACACGTGAGATGTGTGTTTGTGGTGGGAGGAGTGAAGGACGGCAGGTCTGCAAGAGAGGGAGCTGGAACTGAGGGTGGCAGCACATGTACTTGGAGCAGAGACCGTCTGACAGCAGCCCAATTCCACTGTATAGCTGAGTTTGTGTGGTCCTTCATGTAACAGTGGGAATAATTTGTTGAATTTTAAATATCTGCAGTTGATTCTTTGTATTGCACTTACTGGAGCTGTGTGGATAAACTTGTTTATGCAAGTAACTTTTTTTTCCCAGGGTACTTTAACTGTTATGAAGATACAGGTACAAGTACAGTGTGCCTTTTCTAACCTAAATGATTCTGTGCAGTGTGCATGCACTTGCAATTGCAGGCACTCTGTTAGGAAAAAGTAGCAAAAGATTCTTCAGTTAAATAGCTTCAAATCGTGTTTCCACACAGATTTCAATGAAGCAGTTCCAGAAACAGAGAGACTGGACTCCAAAGCTCTGAAGACTCGAGCTCAGCTCTCAGTGAAGAACAAGCGGCAGAGGCCTTCCCGAACAAGGCTGTACGATAGCATCAGTTCCACTGATGGAGAGGACAGCCTTGAACGAAAGGTGAGAAGGACTCTGCCCTCTCTTTCAGGCTTCCTGTGGAGTGCTAGATTGCCCCTGTAAGTCATTCCATTCTCTGTCTTTATCCTTTCATTGTAGCACAGGCAGTATTTACTCCTCTGTGGCCAGTCTGCTGTGAATGTCCTTGAGTAATGTGCGAGTTCGGTCTCCTTCCAAGTCAGCACACCTGTTTTTTTGGTTTTGCTGTGTTTTAACTGGAATCCTGGTCTTTTTTGATTTACATGTGCTTTATAATGCAGAATGGGTCTTTTCATTTATGCAGGAGGCGAAAGGAGTTGGAATTGTGCATTTCTGTTAATTTGTTAAGACAGTTGTTCTGTCCTGTTCTGATTTCTGTCTGAAATACCAATAAACAACACTGTGTGTGGTATCAAAGGGTAATGCCATGAATTACTAGAGCATTTCATACAAATAGAAAGCTAAATTATGAATAAAAGAATTGCATGTTCAAAGTAAATCTTGCTCTGTTTGCTTACTAAGTGGTATAACCTGCTTTATAATCTCTTATACCAACAGCCATCACACAGTTACAGTAGTCCCATGCACATTTCAAAATCACCACTGCCCTTATGCATGAGAGCATCCTCACCAGCATCAGATTCTGGTGCTTCCTCCCTCTCCCCCGTGGCTAGCAGTGCTGCAATCTCACTTGACAACCTAACTGAAAACCAAGAAGAAGAACGGCACCACAAAGGAGGTGTCCTTTCCCCATATGCTCGGGGAGACACTCCACTTTCTTCTCCTTCAAAATCTGGGCACAGCTCTGAAGCATCTCCTTTGCATCACCCAGCTGGCAGAAATATTTTACAGGATAAAGGTATTACTATTTTTTTTACAATAAATTGATGCATCGTTTTGCTCACTTACACCTACCTTACAACCTTTAATTGTGTAGCAGGGCCTTAGCAAGTAGAAGGTCATGATCTGGTAACTTCTTTTGCCAACCTGGAAGTTAAAAAGTTACAAATGACCTTGTATGGGGGTATTATAATAGGACGGAGTTTAAAATGGGGTAGGGAACTGCTTGCTTTCTTTTTTTTGCTTTCTTGGAACTCACTGGAAAAAAATGGGGAAGTTGTCTTTGAGGGAATGTATTGTATTTTTAAAGAAAACAAGAGTATTTGACCTTGGAACATCTCTGTATTAGAAAAATGCTTTAACACAGTGTACTTACCCAAATAATGTGATTTTGGCACTGCTAGATGATTTTTTTGGAGGGTGTGGAAAGGAGTGTAAAGCAAGAACAACAGATTGTAGCTTCTAATTGCTGAGAGGCAGCATAGTCTAGATTTATTAAGAGATTAGTGTCTGAAGACTCTTCCTTTACCAAAAAAAGTCAAGTAGTTTCTTGGGGAGGTTTGCTTCGTTGTTTTTAATTTAATTCACATTCTTTAAACGCTAGCTGGATAAAACAGCATGCAATCATACATAGCTCAGGTAAAGTGGTACATACCAGTTGATTATATGAATTAACAATATGGTATGTCACAGAATACTGAGCTGTCCTTTTCAGATGCCTTTGGAAGTCAAAATTAGCATTTGACACAACTTCAGTATTCTTAGCTAAGCACCTTGCATTCTCAAACTGTCACATAAGCCAAAATACATTGTAAAAATTGTTTATAAGTGAGGGCTGAAGGAATAGGTCTAGATAGATTCATGACAGACTTGGGCTTACTTGAATTGACTGAAAAGAACAATTTATTGAAGATTTGTGGTTTTCTGTGTGTCTAAAAAGACTTGCCACTGATTTAAAACCTATTTTATACACATCTTTCTCACAGATTCATAAAAGAGTAGTGAAACTTTGCTGAATTAGGATAGGTTAATATATGCTAGCATTTTATATGGGTTCTGAAATTGCTACTTTAATTGGGTTAAATTGTTAATGATTCCAAGTTAAATTCAATGTGTGACTTTTGCAAGTGAAAACAAAGGGTGTGAACATAAGAATGTGACTTTCTGAATTCATACTTCAGTTTGGGTGTATGATTGGTTTATCAGGTAAGCCCTAAATCCTGCATTTCCAACTGATGTATGAAAAATACCTTGGTAAAAACTAGGTGGAAACTAGCCTTGTAGTGCAGGGAATAGGGTATTGCATTCCTCCCACTCTGTCACTCTTTCCAATTTAGGTTTGAAAAATAATCTGTGGGTAAATATTGGTGTCAAATTTTCCCCACTGTGACCATTAAGTAACAACCTGTGCTTTTGGGTCTGTCCAGGTTCTGATGAGTAGTACATTAGAATTAACCAGAGCAGTTTAGTTTCAAATGGAAAAATTGCATTTATTAAGTCCTACAAAAAAGAGAAACAGGCAGTTGTTTGGCAACAAGTGTTGCAGCAATACTATTTTAATTGATTCTTAATTTGGCTGTTACACTCATATAACTTATAAAATAAAAAGAGCCATTGTATTTGTTCTGTGTGTGCGCGTAAGGTCTTTGTAGAGATGGAAAGAGAGCACATCTGTGGATGAGAGTGTGTCCATTGGTTAATCTCTCGTTAGCAAAAGTGAGCATTAGCAAGCTTGCATTGGTCTTTTGTTCTTCATATGAGATCCTGCAGTGTTGTGGGAGGGGCTGACGTGGCGTGAGGTCAGTTTAATTGCAAAATGATGAGGATTTTTGCTTATTTGGCTTTCAATCACAGCTTTTTCATGTATATGGGATGCATTTGTTTTCTTCAGTTCTGCCAGCTTTGTGCAACCCTGTCCTTTGGTAAGTCAGGGAGGTGACCTCGGTGGGCAGCACTCGCTGATGTGAGGCTGCCTGAAACTGCTTTGTGACCCTGGGGGAGAAAGTTAGGTCTCGTCTCCTTTCACATCCATGAGCCACAGATTACTTACATCAGCTTGAGGCTGCAAGTAATGGATTAAACAGCTTCTGTGTGATTTATTCTGAGGAATTGGCTTTCCCTCACCCTCTCTGAAGAACTACAAGGAATCAGGGAAGATGGAGTCATGCAGGGTGGCCAAAGTCCCCTCCTGCCCAGGCAGGGCACCCGCGGCTCTGGTTCGTGGTCACTGCCATGTGCCAAGCACTGTGGACTTCCACGCATGCAAGACTGTGTAGATTAAGATCTACTCTGCCATGCAGCTGGTTTTGGGACCTACCCTGTCCGTTTTCCACTGTATCCCATAGCCAGCACAAATATTTTTCCCAGCAAGTCAGCATTATTCAGAGTGCCTGTGCTGGCCCAAGCTGCATGGCAGGAGGAGTACAGTGATACAAGAGCTGAACAGAAATCTGCCATACCAGGTAGCTGCTGCATGTCCCTGCTGAGCTCTCCAGATTATTTTTTCTACTGCAGCAGAAAACCCTCTATTTACTAAATGCCTTCATTATTTGCCCAGCACAAATCAGTGTACCTTTTAGTTTCATTAACTTTTGTTAAGAAGTTTCTCAGAAAACCTCACTGGCCCTTTGCCCCCAAGCCCCACTTGCCTGAATAACTAGTGTGAAAATAAACTTGCCTACTTTTCTTCTTAAAAGTGGCAATTTTGGCAGTGGTTAAATGAGAAGTTAAAGGTGAAAGAGGAACCATAGGAGGAGACAGAAAAGGAGTGTGCACCTTGTAGGGTTGATGCAGAGTGTGTATTGCCGAAAGTTCTCCTCGACCTCCGTGGGGAATGGATTTCTTCTTCTGAGAAGAAAAAAAAAAAGCCTTGATTTTGTCATTCTTCATATTACTTTTTTTTGTTTGTTTGCTTTTTTTGGCATGAGATTACTTGTCAGTTGTTCTTGAATTTTTTATTTCTTTTTAACATCAGGACTTGTGTTAGAAATAGTATGGCTTTTAGAGTGTGGGTGTTGCTAGAGGCTTCTTTTCCCGCTTTTCAAAGGATTTATGAACCAACTGCACTTCACATTTTTTACTCTAATGAAAACTTGGGCAAATATTATCCACAAAGCAATGCACAAAGTTCTGTACACAGAGTTGGCTGTCCTGTAATAGCGCTGTGGTATTTTGGTCTAATTCTGAGGGCTTAATTTATGTCAGCCACAGTAGGAGAAATCCACAAACCCAGCAGTGCTCACAGTTAAAAGTTACTCTGTGTCTGAGGTCATGTTGCAAAAGCCACTAAACCACAAAAGTGAGCCTCGTTTGCTTCCACTGGAGTATTTGGAGATGCTCCTTATGTTTAAGAGTAACTGTGTCTGAATTTTTAAACTACTGTGTGTTTTCTTTTAGCTTCCATATAGACTTCACAGGATGTTTTCCAGACTCAGATTCATTAGTTTGGCTTTATAGGTACTGCAGACTCCTCTTTAGGCTTTAACAGTGTTTGTAGAAGAGATGAAAAACTGATGGACATCTCAGGGCAGATTTATTACCTAAGCTACTCTTAGTTCTTTCTTTCCCTTTCTTTTCTCTTTCCCTTTCTTTTCTCTTTCCCTTTCTTTTCTCTTTCCCTTTCTTTTC